>CAUYQG010146859.1:0-15926 GCA_963574415.1 Tarsius wallacei | reverse complement strand
TAGTAATAAACTTAGGCCTGTTTTAATTCTAGTAATCCCGCGCCTTGGGAGGCTAAGGTGAGTGGATTGCCTGAGTCCGCGGGTTCGAGACCCACCTGGGCAACTTGGTGAGACCTCATCTCTACAATAAATCAAAAAAATCAGCAGGGCATGGTAGCGCGTGCCTGTAATTCTGGTCACTCGGAAGGCTGAGGCGGAAGGATCACCAGAACCCAGCAGGTCGAGGCTGCGTTGGCCGGGAGCGGCCACTGCACTCCAGTCTGGGGGACAGAGTGAGACTCCAACTCAAAAAAAAAAGAAAATTATCTATAATGAGTCTGAAAGGTTATTTTTCTAGGATTGCCACTGAATACACTATAGTAATTACAAAGTAACAGCTAGCAAGCATTGCAGAAAGAGTGATCTTGCACATAACTGAAAAGATGAGACAAGCACATTTACACATCTTGTGTATGAGATACTAGATGTACTTCAAGCATCGCCACAAAGACTCACATGACAGTAATGGTGATTAAGTCAGAAAATATCCCTCTGTATACTTTTCAGGACAGTTTTTCCCTTCTGTTTTCATATGGATAATATGTAAAACTAACTGACTTGGAAAATCTACATGGTACTGCCTTTGTAGAAGAAATCACCTTCCTAAATTTGGCCAAGTTATAGTGCAGCATGGAACAAAGAAATTCTACATTTTTTCTGCATGGTGGACAACTACTAAGCATACTTACGGCCAACATGAACTACATGACTACATGAGAAATTTATTTGTATTACAAATATCATATATGATGAAAGTATAGGAATATCCATCTGTTATACTGAAGGGTTTTGCAATCAGCTATCAAAATGAGACAAGAAGATGTGAGTTAGACAGACATGGACCAAAGACGTATGATTTTAAAGATCCCACACAAAAAGAATGCTTTATTCACAACCTAAAAATTTCTCCAACTCTGACCATAAGACTACGAACATAATCTATAGTTTCGGTAAGGTTTTTTTTCCTATAGTTATGCACAAATATATAAACCTGACTCTGAATAGGCAATACGCATAGGATTCACAAGAAGTGATTATCAGTGATTACAAAGCTTGTTACTAACTCACAAAAGTTAATAGCATATAAGAGTGCTAAACAATAATGCGAATACCACTACTCATAATGTAATAGTATAATAGCAAGTGAGAAACAATGATGAAGGTATTCTGTGCCTTTACAAAGACTCATTCAAAAATTTATATAATGAAAAACCATGGCAAAAGTATATAACTTACTTAGTGGTAACATAACTAGAAAATAAAACAATAATTAACCTTTCAAAAAAGGTTCCTTACATTTGTCGAATTGTTTTTAATGTTATATTTTAAAAAACTGTAAACTCCAGCCTGGATGACAGAGTGAGATTCCAACTCAAAAAAACCCCCAAAACACAAAAAAACTGTAAGCTGATAAAAATGACCATTTTGTGCTCTGTAGTTTCTAGGTGGCTTTTCATCAGAAAGAACATTAGATCTTGTGACTGAAACAGATGATGTGAAAACAAATGGGTCTGTTCAGACTCACTACAAAGGACAGATGCCATTGGTTTAAATAGTAGACAACATGGTCAAGAAAAAAGCTGAACAATTCAAAAAGTATTAAACTTAAAAAAAAGAGGGGGGTAGGGGGTAGGAGAGGGGGGAGAGAGAGAGAGAGAGAGAGAGAGAGAGAGAGAGAGAGAGAGAGGGGAAGGGCAGGGGGGCAGAGAGAGAGAGAGAGAGAGAGAAATTACCAAGTAAGGAAGCACATCATCTTCACAACAAGTACATCCAAAATAACTGAAAGAGATTCGCCGGAAAAGGTTGACCTCTGAATATCATTTGCTGTTAAAAATCAGGAGATTTAAAACATTTTTTAAAAGGCACTATCTCTCCATCACCTGACAAATGGATAAACAAAATGCGGTATAGTAATATAATGGAATTTTATTTGGCCATAAAAAAGATCGAACTACAGATACATAAACATGAATGAACCTTGAAGACATTATGCCAAGTTGAAGAAGCCAGTCACAAAAGACCAAATATTATATTAGTCCATTCAGATGGAATGTCCAGAACAGGGAAATCTATAAAGGCAGAAAGTAGACCAGTAGTTAACCTGGGGTGGGAGTGATAGCTACATGGCAGGGAGCTTCTTTTCGAAATGATGAAAATGTTCCAAAAAATGACTGTATTGATATTTGCACATAATTGCAAATAAGCGCAAATACAATGAATCATAAACTTTAAATAGGTGGGATGTGAGGTATATAAATAATATCATAATAAAGCTGTTTAAAAAGTGGGAGGGAATCCCATTGCACCATCTACTTTCTTTTAGAGGTGTTAAACCATTTAATTCCATAAGATATCATTCCCTAGAAGACATAATGCAATACATCTGTCTTTTACCCAGTAGGTCTTCAATATACAAATGATAAATTAATTAACAAATGGAGGAGGAGGGAGAGGAGATGGGGGAATAAGGGTTGAAAAACCACCCATCCGGTACCAGGCTCACTGCCTGGGGGCAGGCTCACTGAAGCTCAAACCTCACCATTACGCATGTACCTATGTAACAAATCTGAGCATGTAACCCTTGAATCTAAAACAAAATAAGACTGGGCATGGTGGCTCATGCCTGTAATTCCAATACTTGGGAGGCCGAGATGGAAGATCACTTGAGCCCAGGAGTTCAAGACCAGCCTAGGCAACATAGCAAGACCTCATCGATACCAAAAAAAAAAAAAAAAGAAAAATTGCTGGGCATGGAGGCATGTGCCTGCAGACCCAGCTACTCAGAGGCCAAGGCAGGAGGATCACTTAAGCCCAGGAGTCTGAGGCTGCAGTGAGCCATGATAATGCCATGGCATTTCAGCTTGGGTAGCAGAGTAAGAACACGACTCAAAATATATAAACAAATAAAATAAAATTTAAAACAAAATTTGAGTGAATAAACAAAAGAAATGTCACTGCTGCTTAAATTTGAAAATCCCTTCTACTTTGAAAATATTAAAACCTAATATATATCTATTTAAAAACTGACAATTTTTAAAAATCTACCACCATTTCTTCTAACAGTAAAATCCAGTACGTCCTTCAAAAATCTGAGGGTAAAAACAAACTTAAACAAAACCCCTCAGTTATAAAGCCTAGCAATACTACTATCAAGGTACTAAACATTTCTAAAAAAAATTTGTTAAAAACTGACAGTGGGAAATTGTCATATATATATGTGTGTATATATATTAAAAAAATATATATATATATATGACCAAAAACATTTCTCAATTTGCTGTGATGAAAAAATTATTTCAGCAAAGTCAACAAACAAATTTGGTTTAGTGGGGAGGGGATAAAGAGGGAAAACCACAAACATCTGAGTATATGTTTACATTGAGTGTGAATGTTTCCATGATTGTGTGAATATATAAATACAAACTGGGAGAAAGGGACACACATAGGCACATAAATTTTCACAGACACAGATCCAATGAGCATCTGTAGTCATTACCTACTATCACAACCTACTATCAATCGACATAAGAAAGACCCCATTTAAATAATTTAGAAGTTCAGAGTAAAAATCAACAGCGGGATATAGCCAATTATATAAGGAAAATACCCATGCTTCTATGGCATCAAAGCATATGCAAGCTTTGGAGTGCGCGTGTGTGTATGTGTGTTTTCAGTTAAATTAGGCCTATGGTAATACAAGCTATTTTGTTAGGCAATTAGTAATATTAAAGAAACATGAAATGAAAGGCATTTCAATTTGGGCAAAAACATTTATTTTCTTACCTAACAGTGAACAATTAAGATACTTCATTTATTGCCTGTATACTTGCAGATTTTACAGACTACTTAGGCAGCTGTGATAACATAACTGGAAAGGAAATACTCCTTCCACAAACAGACCTATCACCTAATTGAAAACAAGGGGTCAGCGCACTGTAAAAAATAACCACATTTTAATAAAACTCAGTCTACATTTACCAGAACACCTAACTTTATACAAGGAGCATGCACCTCTGATACTGTATGAATGCTAAGTAATAATCATCTCATTTCACCTTAATGTTGAATCAGCAATTCTGTATTCCATTGATATACATTTTATTCATTTCCACTAATGCAATTTGAAAGGTGGTAATATGATTACATTTCTCTGTGGCATTCATGAAAACAATTACTAATGTAATATGATAGGGAAGACATTAACAAAGAAGGGATTTATAATGAGATGCAAGAAGACTTATAAACCTTTAAGCACTTTACAAAGAAAGTACTTCTCATTAAGCAAGAAGCAAGCTAGGATAGCCAAGTTCTGACATATTTCAAAAGCCCCTCCAATCCTGGGAAGAATGACTGATTTGCATGATGATCCCAGAATTTGGCGACCAAATAGAGAGGTGCAGAAGTAAGGCAAGAGTTGTCCCAAGTTGTGCCAAGCCTAGACATCATTCTAAGTCACATTCCAGCTGGCATGTGAAGGACTCCTTCAAGAAATGAGTTCCTCTAAATCTTTACCCTCTCTGTAAGAGGAGCTGGCCACATTACTCCAAATGCGAGAGCACTGTAATCAATCCATTTGTCAAGCAAGAGCATAAGGTAAGTGACCTTTTAACTAAATTTACTCCTCTAGGTTTGTGAAAAACTTTTACCCCCGTACGGCAACAAGGGAGAACAGTTGTTGCATTTTAGAATTTAACATTTCAAATGAAAATTGATTACCCAGGCCAATTGAGACAGACTTTGTGAGACTAATAATATCCCATGTTTGTACAGTGCTGTGAAGCTTGCGTAATACTTCAAATACATTCTTGTAGTTAATCATCAAAATCCCTAAAATTAGAGATTTTTCAAACAGCAGAAAATGAGGCTCTGAGATGCCCCTAAATGGCCACAGCTAGTAATCCAGGGCTCTTTCCACTCAGGCTGAGTTGGGGAGGAAAAGAACAGCATAATCCTTACTATTCTCCTGCTCGGTGAGATCTCCTCAGTTATTTTTTCAGTTCCAATAGGAGCTTATGACCGAATGGGAGCTGTGAACCAAACTGTATAGAAATGGAAGAGATGGGAAAGCTTTAAGCATTGAAAAAAATGGGGAAAACTGCTAAGCCAGAAGTTAACAAGTTAACACCAGGACTTTCTGCCAAAAAGGGGTGCATTTTAGTTAAAATAATAATAATAATAAGTGACTCAGTACAATATATTATCATCTTTAAATGGTTATACTAAGAAATGCCAAATCTGAGAACAGTCAGACAAAGTGCTCCCAAGAATACCTGGTTTACTCCACAGCATTTAACCTGTATCTGTCTTGGAATTGCCAATTAGCAGCACATCTCAACAAACATTCTAATACTTGCCACTGTATATCTGACTGTGTGTCACAATTATCTCTGATTATAAAAGAATATGCTCCTTTGCCTGAGAGCAGGTTATCAGCACAGGAATCACACCTATTACAAATAATAATAATGATATGATGAACTGTCTATGTGCCCCCTTATACGTTATTTATGTTAGGTCGCAGAGACCCCCAGGGGTCTGTGCTGAGACGGGGACTGGCTTCATTAGAGCTTCATATAAATCAATGAAGGCACATCTTGATTTTACCAGTGGCTAGAGTCACTGGAATTTTTCAAGTGAAACCTTCCAGGTCATACATTTTTAAAAAACACAAATACAATGTTTTCATTTCTTCTAAAAGGTGGTTTTCTAAAATTAAAGGACTAAATTCAGATGCTTAGAGAAATCCCACAAATTCCTATGGAATCTTTAAGCATCTGAGGATAAAATGTGCCCTAGAGTGTTGAAAGACATTATTCTTTCTTTTCTTTTAAGATTAGTTGGTTGAAAAATACAGAGAGATGTATACTTACAGAAGAAAGAAAGGAAAAACCAGACCATCCAGCTTCTAACAAATGCGTCAACATCACTAGCAAAGTGAGAGACCTATGCAATGGTTGTCAGGAACTTTGGGATAACTCCTGAAAATTAAGAAATAAATAGAAAGTCTTGGGAGGGTGGGGGGGAGTCTTCCAGAACAATGTTAATATCATCTTGGGCATGTGGACTGGGTTCACATGTGTGTCAGCTGAATCAACATAATGGGCTATAACAGCTTCGAAGCAGCTAATATGGTCCATTGGGTCAATAATCCGTGAACTAAGAAGGATTTACTTGATAGACTATAAATGGTTCATAAGAACTCAAGAATCACTCCATCAGATCAAAAATCCAATTTTCATATGGTGTCTTTCTACAAATTAGCCAAAGACAGTAATGACTCTGAAGGACTTCAAGGTCTATCAGTTAAAAATTCATGTTTTAGAGAACAGTATAGAGGAAGAAATAAAAATCAAATGTCTTGGGGGAGGGAACAACCTACTTAAGGGGAAAAATATATTTTCTTAAGGAAAGCTAATATACAATATTCAAGGGTTTTAAAATATTTTTCCTATAGGTATGTGAATGTATGAACACAAATTACTAAAATACATATACATTCATATTTTTTCTCTTTCTCTCCCCTCCACATTATCTACACACATCACTAATTACAAACACTGTTTCTAAGAGAGCAACATTTCAAGTGAAAATTTATGTTTTATTTTTGCTTCTTTATACCATTGTTTGTGAATTTATTTAGACATTTCGGACAGCACATGAATGCTGGCAAACTCATTTTCACTTACAGAAAAGCAGGCAGAAGAAACGACATGAGGTAAACAGTAACTACAATACGTTTTCAACACTTAAGAGAGAGGGAAATGTTGATTCCCCGGCAGGCCAAAGCTTATATAGCCAGTGTTTACAGATAACCGCAACTTCTGCCCTCTTTAGACAGCAGAGAAACGGGATTCTTTATCCTGTATTTGTGAATTTCATTACTATTCACACTAGGTGATAGTGGTTGTAGATTAATTTTTCAAAATGTAAGCCTATCTACGTGAATAATTGTATTTACTAAGTTCATGGCAACGAAAAAAAGCAGAGAAAAATACTCCAAAAATACAACAGACTGTAATTAGAGTTCTTAACAAGAAAGAATTCCTCTACTAGGGAAGAAAATGTGATCTATCACCTCCCTCTCAAAATGCTATTAGCTTCTCTTCATCATAAGAACACAAAAAGGAATCATTTCTTTTTCTTTTTACAGGAGTGACACTGAATAAAATAATGGATGTTTTCACATCAAAGTGTATTAGCTATTGACATAAGCTCAGTCCTCTTAACTTTTACACAAGGGGAAGAAAAATTTCAATAATTCTGAACGAGACAGATAAAACTTTTCTCTGTGGCTACAGCCATGTACTATTATATGTAACTGCTTATTTTTAAAAAGAGCCTTATTGGTGCTCTCCGAAGGATTTTCTTTTATACATAGCTTTATCCTATAATTTTGTCCCTGTTGGGCACGCTGCCTAAATTTAAACACAAACAGTCAAGCAATGAAGAAACATTAACACATTTACTGTGAACAAAAACTCCCAGTTGTACAGTGAAATTTTAATACATTTCAACTTATCTCTTTTACTAATGGGGAGAGTACAAACCCTGCAGGAATTCGCTCTGCAAACTGGTAATTACAGTAGACTCACTTTTTTATAATGCATATGTATAGTCAGACACAAAAAAACCCTGGCTGCCCTTTTGATGTAGGTTACAATAGAAATGTTTTTAAAAAATTATGAAAATCTACAGCAATTCTAAAGAAATGCATTATTTAATGGGAAAGTGTCCTTTAACTCTGTATATGGACACAAATAGACATATATTTAGATATCTGCTTATACACCAGAAGGCACAAGCTTTATCTGAATGTGCTTTTATGTCATTTCCCCCATAATCTTAAGCGTAAAAAATAAATCTGTTCCTATTTGTACAAATGTAGTTGTGATTTTTAAATATAATTTATCTATCACATAAAGATGATATTATTTCATTCTATACCTGGTTTTCCTATTTTGACCCCTCTAGTTTTGAGGATTTAAATCTACATATTGAGATCTCATTAAATAATTAAGACTGGCAAACCAATACGCTATCTCTCACTGTAAGTATATGTGCCTCTACACGAAAGAGACCCTATATGCATATCAAGTGAACAAGAGCCATATACTGCAATATTAATAACAGTAGCATAGATAATTGATAGAAATGAAATAAAATCTTTGTTACTATTCACATCACTTGTTAGACAGTTTACATTTATCTGTCAAATTTTTGGTTCCATAACAACTTTCTAAGAAATTGAAATCTGCTAGGCTGCTAAGAGGCTATCAATTTATATTAATTTATATTAAACTCACATTTTCTAAGTATAATCACAGGGGAGAAAATAAAAGCGGATAAAGCTTTTAAGTGGACATAGCTTTTGCAAAATTGTGTGAAGTTAAAGAAATGAAGTTGCTAAAATGTCTACCTGTTACTAAGTATTATCTACAAATTCCAGGGATAACTTTCTAAAAATGGAAACTTTAAAATTCACATTGAAACATCCAGTATGTATTTACTACCAAAATATGCAAGTTGCTATACAGAAATCATTGCCTGGTCATCCAGCTTCAGATAAGAAAGACAAGAGGTAAACATACTCAGAAGGCTTGGCTGTAGTAGAATAAACCCACCATTACAGGGAAGAGACATTTTAGATAACACTAGAAATAAATACCTTCTTCTAAGGCCGCATGCCTAGTTGTTCTTCTAGGCAACACTACTAACATAACCTTAGGTCTCCCTGTCATTACAGGAAAGAATATATCCTCCACCATTCCCATCTCTCTACTCCCAAAGGTTACTTTCATCACAGTGTACCTGAAACTAAAAATAGGAAAACAGACTCACTGCAGCTCAGCACCAAGTGCTGGTACCATCACAGGCAATGCATACATCCTTGGGCAACACCTACTGCTTCTATCTGGAAATTAAACAGCAAGCTTTCTGTGTGGTTTTCAAAAGTCAAACACCGAAATACATATATTTCAATATTATTTCCTTACAGTTGGTTTTTGCAGTCACCCTTTTCTTCCTTGAGCACCCTTTTCTAAAGAAAGAAAAGGGGCAACTGCAAAAAAAAAAAAAAAAAGATTAAATAAGTTGTGGCTTTATATACAAATAAATTGACAACAGAAGTATACCTCAAGGACAGCTACATATAAGACTCTAGTCTCTGCAACATCCATCCACACTATATAAACACAACCGAACATTAAAATGTATGTAGTCTATCACAGACAAAGCATGCCATGCCTTCATTTGCTAAGAGTCTACTCCTCCAATAGTCATGCTAGAACTTGTGAGACATAAACAAAATAAACAAATATACTTCCTGCTCCCTTCTAACTGAATTTTGAAGGCAAAGTGATGGGGAGTACGAGCTTAATGCCAACCATATTCAAGTAATTTGAAGAGTTAAATCATAACTCATGTACTATAGAGAGTTACAACTTTCTTAGGATCAAAAGGAACGATGTAGAAATTCAATAATTCTCTTTCCCTTGCTGCAAGGCCCAGAGATGGCAGTGAAGCATACACACAGCAGCCTGTTTTAACAAAACACACACATACCCTTCTAACACCTTCTCCAAATGAACTGCTCCCTGGACTTGTCTTTAAGTAAAGGTAAAAAGCAGTTTGAGGGAGTCAATTTGAATTCTATGCACTGGCTGATGGAGTCTCCAAACCTGCTTTCCTGCTCTGGAAAAGAATAAAATAGTGGGACCACTACAGAATCCTGGTTAGTATACCGGTGATATAAAAAACAAGCAATATATTAAGATATGCTCAATACTTTCATACATCTGAATTTTTCACTGATGACTTAGAGGGCATTTCCACATGTGATGGTGCTGCTGCTTCTTCAATCGGAGTCCCATGGGGCAGGCCAATATATTATTGGATGAGAACATACACAGGAACCAGCTTTGGCGGTCTCAGAAGAATGATAAAAGAAGACAGTGGCAACCAACAAACTTGTACTGTATTTATCACTCACGACCACAATTAGAACCCTGATGTATAAGAAACCCATGTTAGACTACACTATATATTTTAAATAATCAAAGAAAGACCCTAAATAGAGGACCATGGATACTGCTATTTATAAAATCGGACGTCAGTTGGAATTCTGCAAACTGCCTCATAGTGTGTGAGATAGCTGTTCCCTTCTCTCCTTGCACGATTAAGAATGTTCTGCTTGAATAAACTGTAAATAGATCAGGACAGCACAATTCAATATGATTTTCACCAAAACAGAATCTAAATATCCATAGAGTTGGCAGTAAGCATGCTTTAATACTTTATGTTTGATCATATCCAGTAAAAGTGAGACTATTAACTGTAAGACATATGACCTGTGTTCAAGTGGTTTAACACAGAGACACAGCTGCCAGATGGTATGCCTCCGAAAAAAAGTAAAGTAGTAGTGATAGAATTTTAAGTGGGTGTGTACTTTGCACAGTTTTTTTTGTTTTTTGTTTTTTTTTTAAAGACAATCGGCCTACTGACAAATTCAGCTTTTCACTCCTTAATCAGAGAATAACAAATTTCAGAGTTAGGGAACACATGTTTATCTACCATATTCTAGCTGCCGAAACATCATTTTTAATATGTCCATTAAAATATTTTTGATTCTGTGTGCCAATTAGTTAAAATAGTGATCCTTCCCTCTCCAGTTAATCTCCTTGTTTGTTTGTTTGTTTTTTTAAGTTATGGATGGGGGGCAGAATTCTCTGGAGCTGAAAGTAGTATAAAGTGGTGGTGTCATTGGCATATGAAGCTAGCGTGTGTATGAGGCTATTATACCTGAGTTAATAACTGGAGGCTCTCCGTACACAGGTGTGCTACCTTTCCATCTCAGGAAACAAAATGCATTTAAAAAGGGGAAGAAATGTACAATGTATGCTAATAATACCTCCAATGTGAAAGTGTGTCTTTCTTTAATTTAGGATTATGAAAAACAGTCATGATACATCTTTTCTTTTATTATTTAGACATTTTAGACAGGGAGAGAGAAGTCTGTAAATTAAAGGTAGAATTTATCAATATGCTGAGAAAACAAGGTTTCACAGCACAATCTCATCTTCTTTAGCTACAGGCCAAATGTTTCCACTTCTTTAAACAAAGGAAAACAAAACCTTACCTGTTAAATTTATTTATTTTTTTGAGTTGGAGTCTCACTCCATCGCCCAGGCTGCAGTGCAGTGGCATACTCACGGCCACCCCAGCGTCAACCTGCTGGACTCTGGCGATCCTTCTGCCTCAGCCTTCCAAGTAGCCAGAACTACAGGCGTGAGCTACTACGCCTGGCTAATTTTTGATTTATTGTAGAGACGAGGTCTTGCCAAGTTGCCCGGGTGGGTCTCGAACCTGCAGGCTCAGGCAATCCACTCGCCTCGGCCTCCCAAAGTGCTGGGATGACAGGCTGAGCCACCAAGCCCTACCAAATTTTATTTTTTTTAAAAAGGTCTATGTTCAGACTCATCAATGGTGCTTTGGAGAAGTACAGACGCCCAGGACCATACTCCAGAATCAAGAAATTAGCATTTCAAGAGCACTCGTACAACCCCAAGAAGTGCCTCCTCCAATTTTAGACCCCAGCCCCCTTGCTTGTCTCAACCCGCTCCCAGTCCTGAATTGTTAACAGTATTATGGTTACCTGTAAGAGGCATGGAAAGATGCTGAGAACTAAACAAACGAACATAAATGCAAGAAGATGCTCTGTGTAAAGGACTCTAGGGGTAAAGGAAAATCCCAAAGTTGTTTCACATCCCTTTGGACACTGTGAAGGAATTAAGCAGTTTCCTGAGGAAGGCCTCATGAGCTTTTCCAAGGTTAGAAAGCAGAGCCTCTCTCAGGGAGCTGAGGTCCAAGCCAACTGCTGAAGCAAGAGCCTACTACACACTCCTGAGCCTGAAACTGATGGGGAAGGAAGAGGAAGCCAGGGCGGGCAGGGCCTGGGTACGTAAATGGCTATCCATTTCCATTTTAAGTGGATGCAGGGAAAATACATAAATGATTAATATGACTAATGAATTCCCTTAGTAATTCCCTTCCTCTCTACTGCCACCACTCACTAATTTTTCAACATGCATTTAAGAAAGTACAGAGTTTGCCTACAACTGGCAATGACTGCAGTCACACTCCTCTGTATCAGGGAGTCCAGTAAATCTGCAAATTTTAAAGGATAACATACAGGAAAGTGCCCAGCTCAGCCTTCCAATATAACAAGTGCTCAGTTATGTTTCTCTTTACTCTCTTCTACATAATCGTGAAAGTATGGAAGCCATATACAATAATCAAGCTTTGACATATTTAATTTTAAAGGGAAGGGTATTAATCTGCTTTCATATTTTATCATTCCAAACCCCTCGGAGCAACTAAATTCTTCACTCCTGACCCTTATGAATACAAAACAGGTTCTTTGTCTAATTTACGATAATTATAACTGAATTGGGCCAAATGGCTCCCAAAATGATTTCTGAAAGACTAATGTGCCCTCTTCTGGCATTTTATTTAAGAAAAAAGGAAAACAAAATGTTAGTTTATTAGATGTGTGAAATGTGAGGTAAAAATGTGGCCTACTTATTTACTATATGTACTACTGATAATTTAAATTACCCATTAGCAATTTTCATTGGTGAATGTGAATATTTGGAAGTCTAGACATTATGTAGGCTGAGGATACCTTCCAATAACACGGTGCTCAGTAAGGGGGCTTTCAACAAATTTTTCTGAAACCAAATAACAACGCTGAAGATAACATAAACTGTATGAAGAGGGGTCAGAAAAGAAAAATCCAAACTTACTAGCAAAGAGTCTTCTCCACAGTGCCACACGCCCTATGAGTACACCCTACTCTTTGCCCACTCAGGCCTGCTTTCACAGCTCGGGGCCGACAGCAATGCCAATTAGTGTCAGTTGTGATGGGGTTTTAGAGACATGGACCTTTGTCTTAGAGGAAGTGGGCTGCGACCACCAACTTACTGCACAGAAGCAACCTAACAACCCATTAGGTGGAAATGACTTCTCAGCCACTTCCTCCAGGGACTGTATCAGAAACTGATGGCTTAGACAGATGGGAACATTTTTACATTTCTGTTTTAACTGCATCCAGGAAGATGGATTTTTATCATTTAATGCTGCCAAATCCTCATTTCATCTGCTTCTCTCCGCAATGGCGTTCTTTGACTTCCTATACTATTATGATATATAATATTACCTAATAAAATGATGAGGTAAATACTTTACAAGTAGAGATAGTCATCTTACTGCATATATTTAAAGCACCGTATGGGTCATCCACTGAAACTTTTGGAAATCCCTAAAAACAAGAAATTCCATTACTGGAATATTGTTCTGGAAGTAGCAGTCCATGCTTTGGAAAAGATGTTGGTGATTAGTTACCCTTTATGCCTCCAATTGTCAAACCAGTATTAGATTAAGTTAAACCTACCAAGAAGCAAAAGTAATATTACTCCTTAGTCCAGGAAGGAATGGAGTCAGGCACTGCAAACAGGAATGTTCATACCTTTACACTGCAAAGTCAGGGCCAGTCATTTTTATTCAGCATTATATCCAAGTGCTAACGTTGTTACAGACTGAAGTCAAAGTTCACTTTCACTCAAGAGCATATAATAGAACTCTGATGTTACACAAGAAAACTTGCAACTGATTGAAATTACGTTTTTCATATTCCTTAAAAACAAACAGGTTCGAGACCTGCCTGGGCAACTTGGTGAGATCTCATCTCTACAATAAATTAAAAAATTAGCCAGGTTTGGTGGTGCACACCTGTAGTTCCAGCTACTTGGAAGGCTGAGGCAGAAGGATCATCAGAGCCCAGCAGGTCGAGGCTGTAGTGGCCGGGAGCGGCCACTGCACTCCAGTCTGGGCGACAGAGTGAGACTCCAACTCAAAAAACAAACAAACAAACAAATAAAACAAACAGGTTTATTAAATGTTACCAATGTAAATATTTGTTAAACATTTAACAATCAGGTTTGCTCTAACTTCAAGCAAAAAAAGTTGCAATGTTTTGCCCATGTGCGAAATCACTAGGTTCAAGAATATCATTCTGAAACATTAAATGTAAATGTATAAAAACATTATTGACCATCAATAAGCAGATCTCACATGTCATAATAAAGAGAGCCAACAATCAGAACATCCTTTATGGTTGAAGATGATTCAGTTTGGACAAAACTAAGAAGAAAGTTGGAAGTACTATGAAATCTGACAATAACTTGAGATTTTTCTTTTTTTTTGAGTTGGAGTCTCACTTTGTTGCCCAGACTGGAGTGCAGTGGCAGGCTCCCGGCCACCACAGCCTCGACCTGCTGGGTTCCGGCGATCCTTCTGCCTCAGCCTTCCAAGTGGCTGGAACTACAGACGTGCGCCACCACGCCAGGCTAATTTTTTGATTTATTGTACAGATGAGGTCTCGCCGAGTTGTCCAGGCAGGTCTTGAACCCGCGGGCTCAGGCAATTCACTCACCTCAGTCTCCCAAAGTGCGCAGGATTATAGGCTGAGCCACCGAGCCCGGCTGAGGTTTTTCAATAATTTTTTTACTTTTAGGATGGGTTCAAAGCCAACACCCCAAACCTGCTGTATTTACTTCTGTTCATAGCCTCAGCTGAGTTTATTCATGCATAGACAAATACACATTTTTCTGTTTAGGTATATTTTTAAAACCTCTCAAATAACCTTTTGAAAATTTGACATTTTATCAAACAATATTCTGTCATAATCCTGATTATTAACATGTTTAGAAGTTTTGTATAGCCATTTTTTTCTTCCTCATCAAGAAAGACATAAAAGGACATAAACTCTTGTAAATAAAACTTTTACGTGATTTTGTATATTAAATAAAATCTTAAATAAATGATATTAAAAGTCTGAATTTTATTTCATTTGCATGTTGACAAGATGCTCAGTTATTTCTATATTGTTCTAATTAGTTCACAATTTTAAAAACACTAACAATCTCCTGCTTAGTCAACAGAAATATAATACTGTAAAGCCTATAGATACAAAGCAGATATCTAGGCACTCTCCCTCCCTCTGCACTCGCCTTAAAATTTTTTTAAAAACACTTTATAAAAGAGAAGCCATGCCCCATTCATATTCATTAAATGCCAACACTTCTTAATTTTGTGAAAGAAACACTGACTGCTATGTTTATTTTAGAAAAGCTGCATGACATAATCTGAATGCAAAGCAGAATTTATAAAACTTTATTTAAATATAAATCCTTTCCAATTAAAAAGACTCTGTAAGATAGTGATGATGGTTGTGCAACTCCACTAAAACTATACTAAAAAGTCACTGAATTATAAACTTTAAAATAGTGAACTTTATGCTACGTAAACTTTAATTCAATAAAGAAAACAGACCTTGTAAAACACAAGACAAAAATGCTTCCAGGCAGCCGTCTGTTTTTATGTGTTTGTTTTGGTAAAACAAAGGAGGCTACCGTACCAAACAAATCTCCCCATTCTTGGGGATAACAAAAATAAAATAAGAACTTCCTTAATGGACACGTTTCTTTCAACACTGATTTTAAATAATGAGTCCTCATGTACACCAAAGAACAAGTCAGTATTTCACAATCAGCACTCTTAACATGGCAAATGCTTTCTTTGAAGCATATTTAACTAGGCTGTGACGTGTATCTGATTTATCAGCAATAAATTAGTCAGAAGATAAAGAGAAGAAATATCTTACATCAGGATTTCATGTTTTCAAGTATATATTTATTTTGCATATTTCATATATTGTCTGCAGAACTAAAGTTTAATAATATTGGCTTAACACTTCTTAGGTACTTACCATATACCAAATGGTGTTCTAAATACTCTGGACAGACACACTTGTTTAGCTGACTTTACCCTAT
>CAUYQG010146857.1:0-22522 GCA_963574415.1 Tarsius wallacei | reverse complement strand
ATCACTGAATTCAGAGATGCCCTATTAGAGTATGAAGGCCTTTTATTGATAGATCGATCGTTTGCTGTCTTAGAAACAATTATCGTCTTCCACTAAAATACAACTCTAGAGGAAAACATTTTTCCTATTTTTTTTTTTTTTGAGTTGGAGTCTCACTCTGTCGCCCAGACTGGAGTGCAATGGCCTTTGAGTTGGAGTCTCACTCCATCGTCCAGACTGGAGTGCACTGGCCACTCCCGGCCACCGTAGCCTCGACCTGCTGGGCTCCGGCGATCCTTCCGCCTCAGCCTTCCGAGTAGCTGGAACTACAGGCGCGCGCTACCACGCCCGGCTAATTTTTGATTTATTGTAGAGATGAGGTCTCGCGAAGTTGCCCTGGCGAGTCTCGAACCCGCGGGCTCAGGCAATCCACTCACCTCGGCCTCCCAAGGCGCGGGATTACAGGCTGAGCCACCGAGCCCAGCTAGTAAAACCTATTTTAGACTTGAAGTAAAGCTAATGTGTGTTCATTTATTCGTTCACTCTGCAAAGTCATTCCATTCACCAACTGCTGCGTATGAGATTCATGCCACAGTGAAAAGAATCAGAATTTTAGAATCAGATAGGCCTGGATTCGATGCCTGATTCTGACAAGGCTTTTCCCGAGGAGCCTCAGTTTCCTTGCCTATAAATTTAAAATTAAAATAACACTATCTTTGCATTCTACGGCTTTGAAATAATGTCTCTAAAATTCCTTGCATATGGTAAGCACTTAACAAATGAGAACTATAATGTTTTATTATTATTACATTTTCTCTGTCAAGCAACACAAGCTCCCAGTTCAATCCCCATATTTTCTTTGCCAGCCCGCATCTTAGAGAAATTCACATCCCCCCGAGCTTTTTGTTAACTCCTCTCAAACACAGGACTCCCTCCTTGACCAGCTGTAGTCAGGGTCCTCTGAGCTCTGTTCCCAGCCTTGACCTTGGCCTGCCACCTGAGTCATTGGCCTGCCGAGCCCAGTTTCTGTAAAGAATTCTGCTAAGCCAGTTTCTCAAGAATCCACCCACCCTCGACGTCCAGCCACGGCCCCCCTGGTAATTCTCCTCCTAGTGACCCCCTCACTCTGCTCTTGGGCCACCACTCTCAGCTGTCTTTGCTGTCTCCAGTTGAGTTCAGTCTTTCTCCCCGGTTGCAATAGCCTTGAGTGACATCTTCCTTATTGTTTTAACAAGTTTCAGAATAATTTTTCCTCAACCCCCCTCATCTCCACACGACGACGTCTGCCTGGATGGTGTCACTGGCCATTAGACGCCAAATGGAACTTGGCCCCCCACGGAGTGAGGACACGTCACCAGGGGAGCACAGCTGATTCCCCTGAAGCCGGGCCACCCCTGATGCAGAGGCCACACTGGACAGATACTGTCCTCCGAAATGGAGCGACAGAGCCAGCCCCCCTTGAAGCCCTGAAGGAAGAGCTGAGGCCGCCTTCCAGGCTCAGGCCTCCTTGGCACGCCTGACCCGCTCCTGGGAAACCACGCACTGCTCCTTGGCACCCTGAAGCCAAGCTTTTGCTGTCCTTGAAAGCCTGCCCTGGCCCACACGGTGCAGCACTCTGCTGGCCTCTCTCAAGGAAGTCCTCAGATTAAGACCCACCTGTCTTGTTTTCTCAGTTCCTCAGAGCCTTGCCGGTGACTCACCAACACATCTGCAGCTCTGTTGTTAAGTGTGACTGGCTGGGGCCAGTTCCTGTTTGCCTGCTCCGAGTCACACCTGCTGTGTGTCTGATTCGGAGTTTGAGAGTCCACTCATCCAGCCCTGTGATTTCCGGGTGACAGCCATGAACTGGGTCACTCGTTAGAGAGGAGCAGGCATCTCCTCGGAGAGTCCAAGTTTAGGTTGGGGCCTGGAAATGGAGGTTTCGATAAACACGGTAAGGTCCTCCTGTCTTCAGGGAAGACTGGGGAACCCTGAATTCTCCTGTGCCCCTGGTCATTTTACAGAAGAGGAAACGGACACCCGAAGAGAAGTCACAGTCTGCCCGAGGCTGCCAGCTCCTCCCAGGCAAATCCAAGCCCAGCGTCAGGTTGGCTGACCCCAGGGCGTCGACTGGCCCCCCCACCGCATGCAGCCTTTGCTGTGGCAGAGGGAGGCTCTGAGGCTGGACGGTTCGGGCACCAGGTTGGCTGCTGGAGGAGTCAGCAATCCCTCCTCTTGCAGTGCCTGTGGCCTCGCCTTCTTCTCGCTTCTGAAACCGGAAGTGTGCAGGGCTGTGGGAATGATGAATGTGTCTCCCTGTGCTCTTCCCGTGGGTCTGTGCACCGGGCTGTGTCTCCCGGGACCTCGAACTAGAGTCGCTTTATCCATCTGGACCCCAGTTCCCTCGCGTGTAAAATATGGTCACTGGACGAGATTAGGATCACACAACTTTTCCCAGGAGAGAAAAATTTCCCGAGGGGCCCAGAAGCGGAGGGTGGAGCCACAGCTGCAGAAGAGTCGGGGCTGATGTCGCTGCAGAGGAGAGAGGAGGGAGAGGAACCCGGGTGCAGCTCTCCAGCGAGAGACCCTGGAATGGGGCAAGGTGAGGCAGGGGTCCCCGTGCTCGGCTCCTCAGAGCCAAGTGGTGAATGGACTCTTCGTAGTCTCGAAAAACGATTGCAGGCCCCAACTCTCCCTGTGTTATTATCATTTTTATTGTTTATGTCTTCATTCGAGTCAGGGTCTCACTCTGTCACCCAGGCTGGAGTGCAGTGGTGATCACGACACACCACAGCCTTTGTCTCCTGGGACTATAGGCCTGCACCACCATGACCAGCTAATTTCTTGATGTCTTGTAGAGACGAGGTCTTGCTATGTTGCCCAGGCTGGTTTCAAACTCCTTGGCTTCCTAAAGTGCTGGGACGACAGGTGTGCGCTGTCATGCCCATACATTTTCATTTTTATTAGAGTGTTAGTTCAATACAGACAAACAAAACAATGTATACACTCCACGATTGTAGATTGCTATCTAATTCCATTTGTGCTGCTATGACAGACGATCACAGACTGGGTAATTTATAAACAGTAGTAATTTATTTTCACAGTTCTGGAGGTTGAAAGTTCAAGATCAGTGCACTCGCAGACTCAGTATCTGGTGAGGGTCTGGTCTCTGGTTCTGAGACAACACATTCTTGGTGCATCCTCATATGCAGGAGGGGTGGAAGAAAAAGGCAGCTCTCTGAAGCCTTCTATAAGGGCATTTATCCTGTTCACGAAGGTGGAACTCTCGTGACCTAATCACCTCCCAGAGCCCCACCTTCTAAACCATCACCTTATAATTAGGTTTCCGCATATAAACTTTTTTTTTCCCTAAGGGATAGGGTCCTGCTCAGGCATGCACCACCATGCCCACCTATATTCAAACCATAGCAATTACTATATAACTGCAGAACAAAATTGAATCCAAGTACCCTAAAACGAATAAGATTCAAATTGTCAATGTTCATTTAATGTGATGGTCAAGCGGATGATCTTGCTTTGCAGAAATTAAATTGCCACTTTGGGGGTTAATGATAGAAAATGTTAGTTCAGCTCTGGTCTTAGATTTATTTAGTCTGTTTCTGTATTGTGAGTTTCAAAATACAGCTCCTGAACATGCCTGCTTGCATACAAAAAGGGAGTACTCATACATCCCAGCCTTTGTTTGTAGTTAGAGAGAAACAAATCTTTCACTTAACTGACACTCTGTGAGCAATGTAGGTGCCGCTTGATAACTCTGCAAAGTTCTCTCACTTGAAGATATTATTAGTCTTTGTTACAGATAATTCTCATAGTGAAAAAAAAAATTTTTTGTTTTGAGTCGGAGTCTCACCCAGGCTGGAATGCAGTAGCAAGATCACGGCTCGCTGTAGCCTCGACCTCCTGGGCTCAGTTGATCCTTCTGCCTCAGCCTCCCAAGTAGCTGGGACCACAGATGTGTGCCACCGTGCTCGGCTAATTTTTTGATTTTTTGTAGAGACAAGTTCTCACTATATTGTCCAGGCTGGTCTCAAACTCCAGGGCTCAAACAATTCTCCTGCCTCAGCCTCCCAAAGTACTGGGGTTACAGGCGTGAGTCACCACTCCTAGCCAACAATTTTAATTCTTACAGAGAGTTTGCAGATTCTTGAGAAACTGCCCAGGAATGGTTTGAGAAATGTTGAGTTTCACAGGAAACACTAAACTCAACTTGCTGTTTTAGGGGATCTGGGTTCAAGTCTGGCTCTGTCACTAATTAGCCATTGAAATCTGGGTGACTGTTACCTCATATACAAACTGTCGCTACACATTCCACTTACTCCTCAGGTTCACTGAAAGTAAATGAGAGCATGCCCTGGAAGGCACTTAACCCTTACAGCTGACAAATGGAAAACACAATCGTAACAGCGGGGGCAACTGGCTGAGATTTATCTCCAAAAAGCTTTCAAATGTGCTGACCAACCATCCCTGAATAGCACGGGACAGGCGTGAGTGTTTCCTGGTCCTTCCAGTTCGTCGGCCGATGAGGCTCCCAGCAAGCGACAAGGTTGTTGGCTGGCACGAAGATCTCCGGTTGAGTCGGGGCCTATCTGTTGCTCTCTGCTGCCCTCTTGAGTTCAGAAACTGGCCTTGCATCGGATGGGGGCGTGCGCCCAATGAGGAAATGCAGTGCAGGCCCGTGGGCACCTGAGCTCAGCGTTCCAACAACCCTGGCTTGGTGTGCCTCTGTGTGTGCGTGTGTGTGTGCGTGTGCGTCTGTCTCTGCCAAAAGATTTGTGCGAATTGCACTTCAAGTCGTGCCCGTTTCCCAGCCCCAGTACCTCCCCTGGGTCCCACCGTCCCTGCCTGGTCCTTCGGGCCTTGTGTAAGCTTCTTATCACTCGGAAGCAGCTGTCTGCACCCTCCTTCTCCCTCCTTCTTGGTTGCTAGTGGTTTCATTAAGGTGGATTTTAGAGCCAGAGACCCCATAACCTTTTCTTATGTCTGCTGGCCTACAGTGGAATGATTTTCAATGACACAATAGCCGCTGGGGTGATAAAGACGTGTGCTATGGTTTGAATGTATTCCCCAAATTTCTGTGTTAGAAACTTAATCCCAAACTCATATGCTGACGGTATTTGGAGGTGAGGCCTTTGGGAGATAGTTAGAATCAGATAAGGCCATCAGAGTGGGGCCCCCATGATGAGACTGAGGCTTTTAAGAGGAAGAGAGATCTGGGCTGACACCCTGCCCTCTCGACATATGATGCTCTCCACCATGTTATGATGCAGCAAGAAGGTCCTGACAAGATGCCAGCACTTTGATATTGGACTTTCCAGCCTCCAGAACTGTGAGAAATGCATTTCTTTTCTTTATAAATGACCCAGTCTGTGGTATTCTGTTATAGCAACAGGAAATGGACTAAGATAAGATGCTTTGTTCTAATCTCATGTTAATGTCACAGGTCTATTTTAATGTCTACTTCTATTTTTAGATCTAATTCCGTTTTAATTATTAGCATTTGCATTAGATTTCTGAACACTTTTGAGGGATGTGGAGCTAAATAAGCAGTGATTTCTTTAAAGTAGCTTCCGTTCTGGTTTGCCACTCAGCTTCGTTATTTTTTGGATGAGAGAAGTAATTTCCAAGTGGATCTCACTGGGTGCCCAAGGGGATCCTGTAAGGCCGGGGAAGAAGATGTTAGACCCTTAATTTGTACATAGTGCATTTAAACTCATCCTTCTTAAATTTCAATTTTGGACAAAGTTTTACAATATGCATAATAACATATGAGTGGACTAGTACAGGTGTATAGTTTATACATCACTTGTGAAGGAATGCTAATTTTATTTCATTCAGTTATTTTGTTACTGATGGGAAACAGAATCATAAATGTCTGGAGACCTCTATTCTAGAAGAGTAGAGGTCATCCTGGCTGTATTTCAGAGTCACTTAAAAAATTATATTATCTCTCACTCCATCCCAGACACAGTGAACCCCAATCTTCAGGAGTAAGGTGTGGGGATATGTATTTCTAAAAAGCACACCTGGTGACTCTGACACCACCCCTAGTCCTCACCCCCTGCTAGAAAGTACATTATTCTCTAGGCTGTAAGTTCACCAAGGGCAAAGAAGTCATCTCTCTTGCTCACCATCGTATCTACAGAGCCTAGTGCAGTGACTGACACAGAATAGATGCTCCATCAAAGTTAGCTGAAGGAATAAATGATAGACAAATGAACTGCAATCCAGAGACAGCCACTGCTAACTCCCCTAGTCTTTTTTTTTTTCATGCTTAGTGATGTTATGTGGTTGTTTTACGCATGTGAGATCTTTTTTTGTTTTTTTGTCAGCATCTCTCTCTGTCACCCCAACTAGAGTACAGTGGCATCATCATGGCTCACTGAAGCCTCAATCTCCTGAGCTCAGGTGACCCTTCCACCTCAACCTCCCAAGAGTAGCTGGGACTACAGGTGTGCTCCACCACGCCTGGCTAATTTTTTCGTTTTTTTGTAGAGACGAAGTTTTGCTATGTTGCTCAGGCTGGTCTCAAGCAATCCTCCTGCCTCAGCCTCCCAAAGGGCTGGGATCACAGTTATGACCCCAGCCAAGAATTATTTATATATAAAATTGGATAGCTTATAACTTTTAATAAACAGGTATTTAGTATGTAGCTTTAGCATTATTTAGCGTTTAGTTTTTCCTATTATCAATTACACTACGTAAAAAACACCGGTCGGGTGCAGTGGCTCAAGCCTGTAATCCCAGCACTTTGGGAGGCTGAGGTGAGCAGATGGCCTGAGCCCATGGGTTCGATTGAGACCAGCCCGGGCTACTGAGACCTCATCTCTACAATAAAATAAGAAATTAGCTGGGTGTGGTGGCCTGTGCCTATAGTTCCAGCTACTTGGAAGACTGAGGTGGAAGGATCGCTAGAGCCCCGCAGGTCAACACTGAGGTGGCCGTGAGTGTGTCACTGCACTCTAGCCTAAGCAACGGAGTGAGACTTTGACTCAAAAAAAAAAAATCTGTATAACTAAAGCTTTCTTCTATATATCTGATTATACACTTAAGACAGAAGTGGAATTTCTTCCTTCTTTCCTTTTTTTTTTTGTATTTGTTTTTTTGAGACAAATACACTCTGTCACCCAAGTTGAAGCACAATGGCATGATCATAGCTCACTGCAGCCTCAAACTCCTGGGCTCCAACAATTCTCCTACCTCAGCCTCTAGAGTAGCTGGGACTACAGGCATGCACCACCATGCCCGGCTAACTTTTGAATTTTTTTTTCAAGTAGGGGTTTCATTATGTTTCCCAGGTTGGAAAAGTGGGATTTCTGAGATAAAGAGTAAGAATATCTTAATGGCTGTAGCTACTGTGGGAAGAATAAGTTAAACACTGACTCCAGAGAAGGCTCTGATTTAAGGCTCGCAGGACTTTTGTGATCTGGCAGAGCAAGAATCTTCAGTGGTATTTCATGGTGTGGCTAATAGACCTGAAATGTCTGCCTTCTTGCCCCTGTTTCTACTACTCACTGGCTGTGACATGTAGATTCCTCAAGACTAAGTTTCTTCACCAATAATGTGAATATTCACAGCTACATGACAGGGCTGCTAATTCTGAAGCACTATCATCAGGTGGCAGAGATAAGAGCATTTACTTTTATTTTTGACATTGTTGCAAAGGGAAGCAAGATTCAGGTCCAAGAGTGACACCCATGAAAAGACACCACTGGCCGGGCACAGTGGCTCACACCTATAATCCCAGCACTTTGAGGGGCGGAGGCAAGAGGATTGCCTGAGCCCAGGGATCTGAGACCAGCCTGGGAAACTTGGTGAGACCTTGTCTCCACAATAAATCAAAAAATTAGCCAGGCATGGCAACACATTCCTGTAGTTCCAGCTACTTGGAAGGCTGAGGCAGAAGGATCACCTGAGCCCAGCAGGTCGGGGTTGCGGTGACCGAGAGTGTGCCATTGCCCTCCAGCCTGGGTGACAGAGTGAGACTCCAACTCAAAAAAAAAAAGAAAGAAAGAAAAAGAAAAGAAAAGACACCATCGATCTCTCTTCTGTTGAAGTATACTGCTTATCCACAGGGATCTGAATGCTAGTTCTTTCAGTGGGGACCCACGGGACCCCAGTGCTACAGACTCAAGCCCCTGAGGAAGGTTCAGAGATGCAGAGGAACTCTGGCCATGGGCCACCTCAGAAATATCAAAGGAGGTGTCACGTTTGCAAGGGTGGTCCTGCTGTAACGGCCAAAAATGCTTCCGAGCAGTCTGAGCGCTCTTCCTCTGTGAGGTGTGCAAAGAAGACCGGCTAGGAAGGCTCCCGTGGTGCCAGGCCGCTGCAAAAGGGAAGCTGCCCTCCTTCCTCTGCGCATCAAGGACTGCTTACTCCAGAGACGACCATGCACACGGCTGACTGTCCCTTGACATGTCTGATTGAATCCCAGGATCTGCATTTCATCCTTGGTAGGGGGCTGTGGCTCTCAGACTTGGGTTTAAGAATGATCCAAGGTGCTCATAACATGTGCAGATCCCCTGTCCAGTTCCCTTGAGGGTTCAATTCTGCAGGGCGAGGGTGGGACTCTGGGATCTGCATTTCCTTCAGTGACTCAGACTGCAGGCAGTCAGAGAATCATGTTTTGGGGAACACTGGCAGAGTAGAAGCAGCCTTACCTAGACAGAGACCAGACAACTGGGGTTGGAGAGGAGGTGTGTCCATTCATATTAGCACAAATCCGAGAAGCCACGTCACCTCAGGGCATCCTGTTTCTTCATTGTAAAACTTCATTTTCACAACTGGGGGAGCAATACTCATTTCCTACAGGCTGGTTGCCCAAAAGATCAAATCAGAAACCATGGACAAGAAAAGCATCCCATCACTAAAAGCACACATGCAAGGTTCCATAATGCTGGCTCCTGCCTTTCACCAAGGAAACCTGGACAACACCTGGATAGGAAACACTGTATTCCCAACGTGAGCCTCCGCCCCGTGACATTCTCTTCGGTGTTTGTGTGCTTTGCGGTGACAGCTTGTGTCTGGCCTTCCACCAGGCGGTGTCTTCTAACTTCCTGCAAGGCAGTCCTTGTGCTTGGAGCTGTCGCTGCTTTGATCAGCCTTGGGATCACCTTTGGAATACCTGTAAACCCTGCAAGTATGTGATACCCCTGGTCATTCACACATCTCATCTTTATTTTATTTTTTAAAAACTTGGAAGGAAAGCTGGGCATGGTGGCTCACGTCTGTAATCCCAGCACTTTGAGAGGTGGAGGCAAGAAGATTGCCTGAGCTCAGGAGTTCGAGACCCGCCTGAGCAACATGGCGAGACCTTGCCTCTACAATAAATCAAAAAACTAGCCAGGCATGGTGGCGTGCGCCTGTAGTTCCAGCTACTTGGAAGGCTAAGGTGGAAGGAATACCCAAACCCAGGAGGTCAAGGCTGCAGTGGCCGTGAGTGTGCCACTGCACTCTAGCCTTGACAGCAGTGAGACTCCAACTCAAAACACACACACACACACCAACTTGGAAGGTCTTATCACCATGACGACAGAGACTCAGGGAGGTCGGGCAACCGGGCCAAGATCCTGTAGTGACTAAGTTAACAAGCCAGGCCCAGGTCAGACTCTGAAGGTTTCTGATCCAGGTTTCTGATCCAGGTGATTCTGAAGCCAGGATGCGGTTTCCACCATCTAGGAATTTCCCCTTGGTGAGTATGGAGGCAGTGCATATGTAGGCGATTATATATACCTAGGTGATTATGGGGACACTGCGGAAAAGCATGCAGTTAGGAATCATGCTAGGGTGGGTGGGGCGGTATTTCCAGTCATGTGAGAGGAATTAGCTAGAACTGGTATGAAGGGATGTCACCGTGAAGAAGCTGGGAGGGGAGCTGGGCCCGGTGGGGAGTTGAGATTCAGAATGAGGCTTTGGAAGGGGTTTGCCAGAGATGGAAATTGTGCACTGTCTGGCGGAACATAAAGGATCAGGACGTGGCCCTGCATCAAACTTGAGGGATGAGGCCAGGCGTGATGGCGCATGGCTATAATCCCAGCACCTTGGGAGGCCAAGGTGGGAGGATCGTTTGAGCCCAGGAGTTCGAGACCAGCCTGGGCAACGTAGTGAGACCTCGTCCCTACAGAAACAAACAAACAAGCAAACAAATAAAAATTAGCCGGGCATGGTGGTGTGTGCCTGTAGTCCCGCCTCCTCAGGAGGCTGTGGCAGAAGGATCATCTAAGCCCAGGAGGTCGAGGCTGCGGTGATCCGTAAATGGGCCACTGCACGCCAGCCTGGGTAAGAGGGAGACTCTGACTAAATCAGTAAATAAACACTTGAGGTATGAGAGAAAGAGAATGAAAAATAGCACTGAGTAGTTTTAAGGGATGGGGTGGGGGGGTGAGTAAAAAATAAGGGGAGAATTATGGTGAAGCAGCACTGAATTGCACACAATCACACACACGCATCTCCACGGTTCACACCATGCTCGCCCGCCTGCCGTGATGCCCTGCTTCCATCGCTCATTCAGCTGACTCACCAAGGGTCTAAGACCTATCTCAGGTGTCCTCAGACCGAGCGAGGTGCCCCACCTCCATTCTTCCACAAACCCTGCATGAACTTCAACCCAGTTCACCACACTGTGTGGTGATGGCTATCCTGGGATGTCTCTTGAAGGTGAGCGCCATCCTTCTAACCCCAGCCCTGGTACATGCATGGATAAAGGCCTTCAGGAAGGCGTGATGGGTTAAGAAGAGTGGCTCGATGCTGCCAGAAATGCAGCCATGGAAAGCTTTTGAGGAGGAAGGTGATAAAAGCAAGCAACACTTGTGTGGTTTCAGGGAAAGAAACAGGGTTAAGGGAAAGTGGTGGATCTGAGACGTGGGAAACTGACTCACCGCTCTGTCACGGAGGAGATGAGACTTGGGGTTGCTGGTCTCCTGATGACACCACTTTTGGACTCAGTCCTTGTCAGCCTCGAGAGTTAACATTTGGACCGGATGATGCCGCACAACAGAAGAACATAAGGGTAAGAGTAAGATTTGGATTCTCACTCTATTTTCCTCTTCTATAACCTAAGACAAGCCTCTTTGAAACTCAGTGCTTCCAGAGGATGTGGATGGCTAAGGTTTCAGAGTCTGTGAGATATTAGCACAGTTGTGGAAGGATGCAACTCCAGTGCGCCCTCCATGGCGATAGCATTGTTGAACAGCCAAAGTCTGGAAGTGACCTAACGTCAATAAAGGGCAAAGGTTAACAAATCAAGGCACCTTCAAACAAGAGAATAACAGAACATTATGCAGCCCTTACACAGATCTGTAAATACTGACATATGATTTCCAGACTTTCAGAATAGTAAGGAAAGAATGCACTACCACTTGAGTGTATGCGTGTAAAATGCTTATAGAATATCTCTGGAAGGACACATACTCACACATTCTGTTGCAGTGGAAGGTGGGCCCCAGGAAGCAGGTTCTGAGGAGTAGTTTTTTTCAGGAAATGTACTGGCAAGCTCCTCATACCCCCATTCATGGGGAGTGAAGGAAGCAGGATGTGCAAAGGGTGAAGCCAGGCATGTGGTGCCTGTGTGGTGATGCCACCACCCCAAAGATCTCAGTCATCCCTCCGGGAGCCCTCAGGCTGGGTTGGCCCTGCAAAGGGGTCCCCAAGTAAGACGACTAGGTTGGACCTTTACCATTCGCCATTGGCTAATCATTAGATGTGGTTGCCTGGCCAAGGAATGTGACCTTGGGTGGATGCCTCTTCAGACAAGTGCTATGCCCTTACTGACGATACCCGGCCCCTTTGCCTTGTAAAGAGACCCTCCTTCGAGTGGGCCATAAATGGCCCTGCTTCTCAGTCTGGGCCTTGTGAGCACACGTTAATTTGCTAACAATAAGAAAATGACTAAAATCAATGTTATAGGCAACTACTATATTGATATTAAGGATTACTGTGACCTGTTATTTCCCTTAAAAAAAAATCCCAGGGGCCAGGCTCGGTGACTCAGCCTGTAATCCCAGCACTTTGGGAGGGTGAGGCGAGTAGATTGCCTGAGTCTGCAGGTTCGAGACCAGCCTGGGCAACTTGGCAAGCCCTTGTCTCTACAATAAATCAAAAATTAGCCGGGTGTGGTAGCGTGTGCCTGTAGTTCCGGCTACTTGGAAGGCTGAGGCGGAAGGATCGCCAGAGTCCAGCAGGTTGACACTGGGATGGCCGTGAGCGTAACAATGCACTCCACCCTGGCAACAGAGTGAGACTCCAACTCAAAAAAAAAAAAAAAAAAAAAATTCCAGGGAGATGATGTCATCATCACCCTGTTTCTATTTTCAATTACTATGATGGCTTATAGAATATTTTTCTCTGTGATAACCACAATAGGCTACTGTTGCTGCTATCCTTATTTTCTGTGGATGTAAATTAATGCATAAAAAGGTGTTTTACCTTTTGAACACTCATTCAAAGAAGCATTTATTGAGCACATATTACATGCCAAATACTGTGCTAAGCATTAGGGGTATTAAGATGAATCAGGCTCAAGCTTTGTACCCTGTAGGCAATTTTTTTTTTGAGTCAGGGTCCTACTCTGTCACCCAAGCTGGAGTGCAGTGGTATAATCATGCTCACCACAGCCTCAACCTCCTGGGCTCAGGTGATCGTTCTGCCTCAGCCTCCCAAGTAGCCGGGACTACAGGCATGTGCCACCATGCCTGGCTAACTTTTTAACTTTTTATAGAGGCAAGGTCTCACTATGTTGCCCAGGCTAGTCTCCAACTCCTGGGTTCAAGCAATCCTCCTGGCTCAGTCTCCCAAAGAGCTGGGATTATAGGCCTGAGCCACTACTCCCAGCCCCTATAGGCATTTTGAATACGCAGTTTTAGGAACTATACAGGGTGGAACTGCCCTGCCAGATGTCCTTCAGTGAATCTGCAGCAGGGAGTTCAGTTGACTGACAGCCCCAGCCACCCCTGTCTGGACTCATTGCCAAGCCACCCTCGCAGCCCCCAGCCAGTGACCGAGCACTGTGAAGACTGGTGCCAGCTCGTCCCTTAAGACATGGGACTCTGCTGATGGGTGGCATTGCCTCCAGGACGCCACCTTGGCCTGTCTGAAACTTTCTTAGACTGTGCTGAAGGCTGAGATTCTTCCCACCCAAACCTTCACTAACCTTTCCACTCACAGGCATCCGTCCTGCATCGGAGTCTGAGGGTCCCCTGCCTAGTCTTGTTTCTTCCTTGTTTGCCTCCACAGGTGCTTTCCCAGCCGCAAACTGTCATCCCCGCACATCTCATCCCATCTTGGCATGAATTTCTCAGAGGGGCCCAAGTGACGCCAGTTCCTTCAGATGATCAGCACATCACAGGTTCCCGTTCCTGAAACCACGATGCCAAGCTCCTCTTAGATGAGATAAACTGTGGCATTATCTGCCTCTTAAGTATCAATTTAGTTCCAACTACAAAATGTTCAAGGTGTAAAATGCACCTTTACCAAGTCCTCACCAACTCTAAATCAGGTGCCAGAAATTTTTCTAGCCTGTCTACCACTCTACACACCAATCTGGACTTTTCTGGGAATATATTATTTAGGTGTAAATATGTCTGAGATACAAATGTTACCAATTTTCTATTTACATCTTACTTCCATGTAATTTTATAGCACTTGGAATTGTAAAATATACCTTTCACATTATTTTGACTCCCTTCCATTCATTTTTTGCGTGAATAGATTCATTGCATTTAAGCAATAACCTCAATTTAATTCATAGTAACCCCATGAGATAGGCACTGGAAATTATTATTATTATTTTCTTTATTTTGTAGAGATGGATCTTGCTATGTGGTCCAGGCTGGTCTTGAACTCCTGGCCTCAAATGATCCTCCTGCCTCAGTCTCCCAAAGTGCTGGGATTACAGACGGGAGTCACCACGCTGCCAGGAAATATTTTTGTTCTCATTTCTAGCTAAGAAAGCAATGGAGGGGCTGTATAACCAGTCCATGCAAAGCTCAAACCAGAGCCAGCCTGTTGACTCTCTCCCAGGCCCCTTCTGTTGCTTCCAAGGCAGGAGTGAGCCCACGCGTGTGTGCCCAGACGCCAGTGGTACTGCAAAAAAGAATGAGAGAGAGTGAGAAAGCAGAGAGGGAGGAGAGAGAATGGGGGGAACCATGGCAAGAAGCAGAAGAGGGAAGAGGAGGCACATGGCGACATGGGGAAAGCTGAATCCGTGGCCGTGAATGCGGCGTCACCATCTGGCACTTGTCTCGCAAATCCTCCAGACTTGCCACATCGAGAATGTCAGACCGCTTCCTGGCAACAGGGTTTCCTGTGCCGGGACCTCGCCACCTGCCTGCCACTCTGCCTGCTGTGTAACGGCAAGATGGACCACAGTCCCGGGGAAGACGAAACCTACTGCCCACTGTGGTGAGGAGGACAAGTCGTCAACGTTTAAACATAGTCACCTCTCCCTTACAATCAAAATCCAGAGTGATAATTAAAATTGTAACGTGGGAATGTTTTCTATTAGAAGCAATGCCGTTTTCTAATCTAGGTCAGATGCCCCACAGTCTTCCACAAACCTTGATATTCGCGTGTACCCACCAGAAGACTGAGACCTACGTGGACAAGGTGTGTGACACGAGAAATGACTGTGGCGACTGCTCAGATGACTCAGGTAAAAATGAAAAGGTGTCATTAATTTTTAATGACTTCTTGCTCTTCCAGCGCCTTCCCTTGCACGCCCATTACGTGAATTAACTCATGCTTACAAACCTTCCCGATGGATATTTACATCCATGGCTTTAAAACACTATTATTTGCAGTGCTTTGTGCCTATGTAAGGTAGGTGAGTTCTCTAGCTGAGAAGTTAAAAAAAAAAAAAGAGCCAGTTTTGCAAGGATTACCAAAGGAAATCGTATCTTGATCGATAGCTCTTTTCTGCTCTCAAACTCCTTTGGCGAAGGTCAAAGAGAAGTCTGAAGAATGCTTTGGCCCATGGTTCTGTTCAGCTTTTGTCGTCTCCCTGCGTTCTGCCTCACCTTCCTCCCACTTCCTCCCCACCCTTCCTGTTCCTTCTGGTATGGCTGGATTATTCTAAAACCGAGCAGTGGATACGACTCCAATACCTCATGGCCCCAACTAGTATATAAAAGACTTATCCGAAATACACTAAATAGGTCATTTCCTGCCTTTTGCCTGGCCATGACGGATGGTAGAGATAGAAAATGCCGACTGGGCGCAGTGGATCATGCCTGTAATCCCAGCACCAAGGTGGGAGACCAAGGTGGGAGAACTGCTTAAGGCCACGAGTTCGAGATTAGCCTGGTCAATATAGCGAGACCCCCTCTCTACAAAAATAAAAATAAAAACCAATTAGCCAGGTGTGGTGGCATGGACCTGTTGTCCTAGCTACTAGAGAGGCTGAGGCAGGAGGACTGCTTGAGCCCAGGAGTTGAGGCTATAGTGAGCTGTGATCACGCCACAGAGCAAGACCCTCTCACTAAAACAAACAACACACAAAAATAATGCTTCCTAGGGTTACAGATAACAACTCTTTGACAACTAAAGGCTAAAAGTGTAAAGAGGTACTTTTCTTCTTGCTGGCTGCCAATTAGCAAGTATGAATTATTTTTCCTGCTTACTGAACACACAAACTCATGTGGACCCTTCCCCGTAGTATGTTTATTTTTAGGCTGACGGGGAGATGTAGGACTCCTCTTGGCTTTTCAAAGTAAAAATTCTTCTACCCAAACATGTAGAATCTTTAATACACATCTGCAATTTTACTGCTGGGCAGTTTTCACTCATATTTTTAAGATCCAAGGGGTTATTTCTTTCCCAATCGCATCTTTTCCAGTCCACCTTGACATTTTACAGTTATGGTTTTAAAAATAAATAAAACTGTCTAGTTTTGCAGTGCCCAGAGTGCTCAGGCTGGAGATGTGATACTGTTTACTTTGCTGACTGTGCCTGCATTCCCAGAACTCGCTGCAAAAATGGCATTCAGGACTGTGCTGATTGGAGTGATGAAAACTTGTGTGAATAGAAGACTTCTCTAATCATTGTTTTGGAAGAGCTGAGAACTATTAAAAAAAATAAAAACAGCACAATATATTTCTGTATTAGCATGAATACCTGATGTTGTATAAAACAAAAAACAACTTACCTAACAAATTTTAAATAGGAATGCATTAGCTTATATAACTGAAGTTTACAATGGTAAATCCACTGTTAGATGTAACTTGACTGGATTATGATACCATTGTAGCTTTTTTAAATTATAAAGATGTGGTATACAAATGTTGATTATGCAGGTACTCTTGTTGATGAGGTGTGCCCCTCCCTCCCCTAGCAGTTTCCCTCAACTGCCAATCCCACCCTCTCCCCTGACAGTTTCCCACTACTGCCAATCCCTTTCTTATAGTGTTATAATAATTGTTCAAGGTCCACTTATGAATGAAAACATATGGTACTCTGTTGTTTCTGTGATAGATCACTGAGTATGATCGACTCCAAATCCATCCAAGTTGCTGCGAAGTCCATATGCTTGTCTTTCTTTATGGCTGCATAATATTCCATTGTGTATAGAACTTATTTTTAGAGCAGTTTCACGTTTACAGTAAAATTGAGTGAAAGGTACAAAGATTTACCATATTCTTTCTGTTCCCACACACACATAGACTCCCCTGTTATCAATACCACCCGGGTGGTACATTTTTTTACAACCAATGAATCTACCTTTAAACATCAGTATCACCCAGAGTTCATAGTCTGCCTTAAGGTTCATTCTCGATGTTGTACCTTCCTTGGGTTTGAACAAATGTGTAATGACATGCACCCACCATTACAATATCACACAGAGTTGTTTCTACCCTAAAATTTCTCTGTGCACCTATCATTCATTTCTTACTCTCCTGAAACCTTGGTAACCATTGGTTGTTCTACTGTTTCCATATTTTTACTTTTTTCAGAATGTCATATATTTGAAATCATAAACGATGTAGCCTTTGCAGACTGACTTCTTTCACTTAGAAATATGCATGTAAAGTGTCTTTTCATGATTTGATAGCTCATTTCTTTATAGCTCTGAATAGTATTTGAGTGTCTGAATGTACCAGAGTTTATTTACCCATTCACCGAAGAACATCTTGGTACCTTTCAAGCTTTGGTAATTATGAATAAAGCTTCTATAAACACCCATGTGTAGGTTTGGTGTGGATTTAAGTTTTCAACTCCTGTGTGTAAATATCAAGGAGCACGGTTGCTGTATTGTGTGGTAAGACTATATTTACTTTTATGAGAAAATGACAAACTGTATCCCAAAGTGGCTGTAGCTCTTGCATCCCCACCAACAAGGAGTGAGAGTTCCTGCTGCTCCATATCCTCACCAGCGTTTGGTGTTGTCACTGTTCAAGATTTTGGCCATGCTGATCGATACATAGTGGTATCACATTGTTGTTTTAATTTGCATTCTCCTGATGACATATGACGTGGACGCTGCTTTCATATATTTATCTGTTATCTGTATATCTCCTTTGGCAAATGAACACTAATTGCAGTGTTTCTTCAACACATTATCACTTGTAAAATTTCATCTTTTTCTAGGAGCTTCTTTTGCCAGGTCTCCCAGCATCTTCTCTCATGTTTGTGTAACTCAAAACTCAGCAAAAGATCGAGGGAGAATTTCAACCCTACTTTTGTCACCCTCTTCACATGACTACCCCCTTTCCAGCACTCTTTCCCTCAGATCCCAACGGTGTTAGATCCTCAGATCCCTGGTCTTTGTCACCTTCATCCAATGAGATGTCTGTTTTCTGCAGTGGTTCCATCTTCCAGCATCATGTCTTAGAAGATGCCACCAGAGTAGCTCATGTGAGCTTACAATTGTCTTCTCTCAGAGGCTCCAGCCTGTAGTGGTTGCTGTTCATTGTTTGCAAACAATTATTGTATCTATTGTGTCCAAGTTTTGTGGTTACTTGCTGTGAGAGGCTAATCCTGATATAAGCCATTCATTGTAGCCAGAAAAAAAAAAAAGTCTTGTGTGGCTCCCTCTTATTAATTTAACTAACATTTGCATTTCTCTTATTTCAAGTTTTCTAAAGTCATTGCTTAAGAAGGGATGCAAGCCTTAGTCTGGGAGGATTTTTCTTCAATCCAGCATCATTCTCCTCTGTACAACCTACTATTGGATTCCAGCATTTCTGTGCAGTTTTAGGAAATACTTCCATGACTGATTTTTTTTAATAGCCGAATTTAGAAAAATTACTAATTTTATTTAGTGAGTTTTTTTTCTTCTCCCACACATGGGAAATTAATTTTCTGGAGACTTAACAAAAATAAGATTTAAAATGCTGAAAAAACTTATCAACTTCTTAACAGTATCTGTCCTTGGTCAACAGCTTCCAATTACCTGGTAGTAGACAGTTCATCAGTTACATTTTTTTTTCTGATAGAGTTCACCAAATGTATCTCTCCCCTCAGTTTCCACCCTATATATTTCCTAGGTTCTATAAAGTCACCTCATAAGAAAAACACTGATTTTCAGGCATACCAAAATAAAAGCAATTCATTTTTACATCTGAGTTCAAAATTTGCATTTTCCAATTCATAATATTTCTGCCCAGCATAGTAATAAGGCTCTTAGTCATTTAATAAAAAAATACTCATTTGCCAATTTTTTTCTGCTTTAGGGAGTTTTGTAATTATTTTGTACAAGCCAGTATTTGATAAAGGTACTTTAAAGCAAATATTAATTCTTATTCATGTGATCTAATAGCATCTTCTTCTTCATATCCATCTAATAACATAGAGTTGATACAAGGAATATATATATATAATATATAATTCCATATATATATTATGTATATAATGCATTCCTGATATATGTGTATATGAAATCTTGAAGAAATATAAGAAACATAGGAATATAAGTATCAGTTGATTTGTGTAATGTACACTGGTGTCTACACAAAGGACATCTTAATTTAGAAACGAACTTAGAAAATATACAATTGACATGGTATTTTAATGAATAGAGAGATTGAAAAATAAAGGATACCCACTCAAGCATTTTAAAAATTAAATATTACTCTCATAAATTGTTTTTTAACAATTTAAACCAAATGTCCTGAAACTCTACTATCCGCTATTATTATAAGAAAAAAAGTAAAGTTATAGAGTTATTTTCTTTCATATGTCTCTCGAAAATAGATTGATGCAGATAGTGTCAGAAAAAAAGGAACAAAAATAAAGCATCTAAAGGATGAAAAGAGAGACTCCTACCATCCTACTAAACAAACTGCACTCCTTCCTTCCATCCAAGCTTCAAAATGCAAATCAAATTTAAGGGCAAATGAATTGAGCTAGTTTACAAAGTACTATGACAAATGGCAACACTGTATTTACGGAAATAGCAGGCTTTGGGAATCAGGAAAATATGATTTAAGAAACACAAATATTAATACAAAAGAGACTATTAGGAGAAATGGGTTATTAATTATTAGATACTTCTGAAGCTGTGATTACACAATTCAAATGAAGTCACAGCATTTTGAGATGTGAATCAATAATTGTTTACAACATTTTCCAGCAACTTAACCAAAACAGGTTTCTTCTAATAACATTAGAAAACAGAACAGACTCAAAAGAACAAATAATATTTGAGAGTTTAAAATAGAGGTTTTAGATTATAGTATGTAAATCATATACAAAAGCAGATGGAATACCACATTTGCCCAGGTATAACCAGATAATTCTTCAAGGACACACACACACACACACACACACACACACACACACACACACACACACAAAATCTCTGATCATGCTATTTTCTTTCAAAATTCTGAAAAGGCTCCCAATGTAGTCAAATCTACACATGTTTCTCAAATTTTTATTTTCATTATACAAAATATGGTCTCCTTGTTTCCAACCCCATACACTATAGACACCAAGCTAAAATTTAATTAAACAATCTTCAGCATACTTGCCTATGTGTTCATTATATTCTCTCCATTGGGATAGCTCAGTATTCTACCTTAGTTCTGTTTCATTCTATTGAAATCTTATTACTTTAGGTTATTTAATAAAACAAATGACTTCAAGATATCTTCTCCAAATACCCTCTAATGTTTGGAAATTTTTATTCTCCTGAATCTTCTCCATAGCAATTAGTGATTATTTTTCTTAGGATATTCACAATCTGCCTTCTTCAATTATAAAGCCAACTCCCTGAGGGTAATGGTAGGGGCCGTTTTTAACATCTATTTAACTGTTATTCATCTATCTATCAATTGTTCAATATATCAGTCGATATGCTTATATTATTCTGAAAGTGGACTTGAGTTTTCTGTCTCATGGACAGATGACTATTGCCTACTGAGAGTAATAGCTGCATCTGTTTTCCTTTCTCTAATCGTTCCCTGATTTGGGGCGATGTGATAAAAGTCAGATACTATCCTAAGTTTTTCAGGTCACAATGCAATGTGAGGAATCCCAGAAATATGAATCTAGAGTGTCTACAGGTGAGGTATGACTGTGTCATCTTCCCTTCAGAGAAAGGTAGGAAAACCTTTGCACCCTAGCGCAAGCAATTTGGGAGGAAGAGAAGCGGAAGGGTGCTGAATTCTCACTCTTTATAATGGGAATAAGGGTCTGGGTGGGGGTGTAGTGAAACAGCCACCTCTGAGTTTACAACCTGGGGAATACCCCCAGAGCTCCAATTCACATCTTTAGGATGAAAACACATACCTTCAGAGAGGTAAACTCCTTACTATCCATTTAATGTCTTCTAAAGCTTGTCTTTTAACCAGGTTCCAGTAAAATGTGTTCAGAATATCCTAACCATGCAGAACCATTTTTAAAAACCTACTTGAATGGTAGTGTTATCATTTTGTTTTCTGTGATTTCCAGTGTTTTGCCCTGCACATTATTGAGAACATGATTGCTATAATCTGAGTAGGGTAGGATAGCATAGGATAGTACAGGACAGGATTAGAATAGAGGCAAAACAAAATAGGAATACAGTAGAATAGAATTATACTGAATTGAGTGGAATTAGATTATATGAATGAGGCTAATTTCAATATCTCTTCTTTATCAAAAATTTTTTTAAAATTCTGGTTCTCTCTATGATCAGAATTCAATTGGTAGAAATTTCAATATTTTCTCAAAAAATAATGCAATTTCAAACTTGGCAAATATAATAATCAACTCCAAAATGTTCCATATCAAAATGAGATTTTTTGGTTTTAGTTGCAGCAAGATTTAGATTACTTAATACCATTCCAGGCCACAATTCCCTTTCTGTTTTACGCTATGTATGGGGACCATTTAATGGATACAGGACTCCAAAACTGCAGCTCAGTCTTAGGGAATGTAAGCATACTGTATATTGTGAAACTTCTTTGAACTTATTTGAGGATAATTTGAATAGCACTGAACAGAGAGAATGTTAGGAATATCCGCCAAGATGGATATTCAGATCTTTTGCCATGCATTTTAAGGAGATTGGTCTATGAATTTTCAGAAGAAAGGCTTTGCTCAGGGTTTTAGAAATATAAATCGAGAGACAAAGAGAGAGAGAGAGAGAGAGAGAGAGAGAGAGAGAGAGAATATATATATATAGAGAGAGAGACTCATATATATATGAGTTCATCCAATTTCCAGTAGTGATGTAAAAGGTATCCCAAAGTTGAAAGAGCAGTTTCTATCAAATGTGTGTTGACCATCATTCTTTTTTTATTTATTTATTTTTTATTTTTTTATTTTTTATTTTTTTGAGTTGGAGTCTTACTTTGTCGCCCAGGCTGGAGTGCAGTGCACACGCTCACGGCCACCCCAGCATCAACTCACTAGGCTCCGGTGATCCTTTCGCCTCAACCTTCCAAGTAGCTGGAACTACAGATGTGCGCTGCCACGCCTGGATAATTTTTTATTTATTGTGGAGACGAGGTCTCGCCAAGTTGCCTAGGCTGTTTTTGAACCGGTGGCCTCAGGCAATCTGCTTGCTTTAGCCTCTCAATGTGCTGGGATTATAGGCTAAGCCACAGAGCCCAGTTGACCACCATTCTTTAATATGTCTTAGTAAAAGGGTACTTATTTTTTCCCTCAGAGAAAACCACCTTTGATGGCAGCCTAATGATTTGCAACCTGTTTGTATATTTCTGACTTCAAAATCAGCAAAAGGGAAAATAAATCCATTTTCGAGATATTATGTGGTATGCTGAATATACTGGTTTTGTCTCTATTTAGAGCTGAAGTCCAATATGTTTGTCATACGAGCACTGTGAAGGCATTTGTTGAAGCCCAGGTGTGGCAGCAGAAAAGTAAATTGATGGATCTACAAGGAATTCAAACGTGCTGAAAAGAAAAAAACAAACAACCCCATTATAAAATGGGCAAATGATATGAACAGACACTTCTCAAAGGAAGACATCTGAGCAGCCAACAGACACATGAAGAAATATTCAACCTCACTAATCATCAGGGAGATGCAAATCAAAACCACTCTGAGATACCACCTAACTCCAGTCAGAATGGCAATTATCAATAACTCAAAAAATAATAATTGCTG
>CAUYQG010146856.1:0-22795 GCA_963574415.1 Tarsius wallacei | reverse complement strand
CTTCTATTTCTAATTGTTTGAGGAAGCTCCACACTGTTTTTCACAATGGCTATGTGTGTTCCCTTTTCTCCACATCCTTGCCAACACTTGTTTTCTTTTGTCTTTCTGAAAATAGTCATTCTAATTGGGTGAAGTGGTATTCATCGTGTTTTTGACTTTCATGTTCCTGGTGATTAGTGATGCTGACCATTTTTCATATACCTGTTGGCCATGTGTATACCTTCTTTTGAGAAATGTCTATTAGTCTTTGCCTATTTTTAATCAGTTTTCTCTTTGTTATTGAGTTGTTTAAGTTCCTTGTAATTTCTGAATGTAAGTTCCATACCAGATAATAGTTTATAATTTTTTTTTCCCATTTTGCAGGTTTACTATTCACTCTGTTTATATATGTTTTTGTTTATTTATTTTGCTATGCAAAGGTTTTTTTTCTTTTAAAATTAATAGTAAAATAAAAGATAGAAGCTATGTCCAATTCTTATTGAGAAAAGACCAGATAGAAATATCTATCTATCTATTTATCTATCTGTCCTGCCTCCTGATTCCTGGCTCTGATTCACATTTGTAGGGCTTACTATTTTCCAAAGAATGTCTGCGTTGAAAAATAGCTGTTAGGAAAAGGCAATACCAGCAGTAATCTCAGTGCCAAATCAGAATGGGCTATTTTTGGTAGTAAGTACTTATTTAAATGATCACTTAACATGGACTTTCCATTGAAATATGGCCTGAATACTTCATAGTCCAGTTTGTTTTATTAAACTGTGCTCGGAGGCATTGCATATTTGATAAATTTCAGTTATGGGGCATTAGCTGAAGCCTATAGTTATTCAGACCTTAAAATCTAAGCAGCCATATCATTCCCTTATGGTGCTATTAATCCCCAGCACAATGAAACAGTATATTAAACTTGTCAAGGCACAGGGAGACCAGAGCATGTGAGTCAGATCACAATCTGTCCTGTTAAAACAGATCACAGTTAGATAAGTGTAGTCCTTTATTTACTATTAAGCCAAACTTTCAGTTATAGTAGAGGCTGTGTTTAAAATTTTAAAAGGCTCTATAAAACTGAGGATTAAGAAGGAACTCATATACTTTGGACACAAAACAAGATTCATGGCTATAGGTCATGAAATAACAGCAGAGGAATGGGGATCTACTCAAATGATAGTGATCCTGAGTCCTGACTCTTGAGCTGACACAAAAGTTAATTACAGGACATGAGAAATATTCCCTTGAGAAGGTTGACAGCATAAAGTATCCTCATACAAATTTTCAGTGCCTATAGAGGCAAGAGTTAATGTTGAAAAGCTGAATTTATACAATGATGATTCACAAGAGTGTAAATTGTACACCTAGGTCAGAGACCTGTTTGAAAATTTTAACAAAAGTAAATATATGTACAATCCATGATATAGCATTTTCACTCCTAGACATGCCCTACCTGCTTATGTGTGCCCTTAGAGACATGTGTACAAATAGTCACTGCACACTGTAGTAATAGTTAAAGCTAGAGACAACTTAAATTTCTATCAGCACAAAAAAGTGTAAAAAAAGTATTGTATATTCATAAAAATACTAAAAAGTAGTGAAAAAGAATGTATTCGAATGTCATTACCCGAGATGAATTTGTCACATAAATATACTTATGGATGAAAAGGCAAGTTGCAGAGATTGTGAATAATTTTTTTTTTTTTTACAGTTTAAAAATATTCAATGGTAATATTGTATATTGTGTATCAAGAGGTGCTTGGGAAATGGAAATGTTAAACATTAGACACATCAGTTACCACTGATGAAAAGGAAGTGAATGTAAACAGAGTAAGGGGCAAAAGTGTTTAATGGTGGGTTCTAGTAGTGTGTTCAGTTGTTTATTATATTAGTCACTCTGCCTTCTTGTATGACAGGTATTTTTAAGAGCATTAAAACATTTTTTGTGGCCGGGCTCGGTGGCTCAACCTGTAATCCCACGCTTTGGGAGGTCGAGGAGAGTGAATTGCCAGAGTCTGCGTGTTTGAGACCCGCCTGGGCAACTTGGCGAGACCTCATCTCTACAATAAATCAAAAAATTAGACGGGCCTGGTAGCGCATGCCAGTAGTTCCAGCTACTTGGAAGGCTGATGTGGAAGGATCACTGGAGCCCAGCAGGTCGAGGCTGCGGTGGCCGGGAGTGGCCACTGCACTCCAGTCTCGGTGACAGAGTGAGACTCCAACTCAAAAAAAAAAAACAAAAAAAACATTTTTTGTGAAAATCAATTTTGGCTTTAGTCACTTATGTACTTACCCATATATTCATTCATTTAATAAGTATTTGGGGTGTTTTTACTTTGAGTGAAGTCTTTATATAGAATCTGAGAAAGAAAAAAAATATATATATATGTATAAGCCATCATACTTTTTCTCATATGGTTTACACTTCAGTTAGAAGGATGACACCTGAAGAGATATTTGCGTATTTAATAATATCCAAATTATTCAACAACTTTTAAAAAATAGACTTTATTTTTAGGGTAGTTTAGGTTCACAGCAAAATTGAGTGGAAAGTACAGAGAGTTCCCACATACTCCTGCTTTCCCACACACTGTCTTCCCCACTATCAAAGTTCTGCACTAAAGCTATACATTTGCTACAATCAAATAACCTACATTGACATGTAGCTATCACCAAAAGGTCATAGTTTACATTAGGGTTCATTTTTGGTGCTGTTATATTCCATGAGTTTTGACAAATGTATAACGACATGTATCCACCATTGCAATGTCATATAGAATAGATTCACTGCCCTATAAAAACTGCTGTGCTTTGTCTATGTTTCTTTCCCTCCCCTTAAGCTTCTGGCAATCATTGAACTTTTTACTGCATCCATAGTTTTGCCCTTTCCAGAATGTAATATAGTTGGAATAATGCAGTAAAAAGTCTTTTCAGATTGGCTTAGTAATTTGCATTTAAGTTTTCTCCATATCCATTCACGGCTTGATAGCTCACTTCTTTTCAGGACTAACTAATGTCTTCCATTGTCTGGATGTAACACAGTATATTTATTCATTCACCTACTAAAAGGCATCTTGGTTGCTTCCAAATTTGAGAAATTATAGATAAAGCTACTATAAATATCAATGTTCAGGTTTTTGTGTGAACATATTTTTTCAAGTTGAGAAAACATTAAGAAGTGACATTACTAAATCATATGGTAAGATTTTTAATTTTGTTATTTAAATTAATAAGCAACTTTATATATGTTTATCACACACAAATGGCATTATGAAATATGTTTATATTATGAAATGGCTGAATCAAACTAATTAATATATGTATTACATCACATATTTATTATTTTTTCTTGTAGGAGTAATAATTTCAAGAGATCTATTTTATAATATGGTGACTCTAGTTAATAACAATAAGTTGTATTCTTGATATTGTTAAGACTATGTTCAGTTTTGTGAGAAACTGCCAAACTGTCTTTCAAAATGGCGGTGCCATTTTGCATTCCTAACAGCAATGAATGAGAGTCCCTCTTGCTCCAAATTCTGATCAGCATTTGGTGTTAGAGTGTTGGATTTGGACTGTTCTAATAGGTATTCGGTGGTATTTCATTGTATTTTTTTAGTTTGTATTACCCACAAGACATATGGTATTGTGTATGTTTTCATATGCTTAATATCCACCTGTATATCTTCTTTGATGAAATATCTGCTTGGGTCTTTTTGCCCATTTTTAAAATCGGATGTAACCATTTGGGCCTAACACTTTCGGTTTTGGAAGGCTATTAATCATTGATCAATTTCTTTATTAGATATAGGCTTTTTCAGATTGTCTATTTTTTCTGGTGTGAATTTTGGCAGATTATGTTTTTCAAATAATTGATTCATTTCTTCTAGGCTATTAGCTTTGTTGGCATGAAGCTGTTCATAGTATTTCTTTATTAGATTTTAATGTCTATGCAATCTATAGTAATGTCCTTTTTTTTCTTTCTGATATTACTAGTTTGTATTATCTCCCTTAGTCATGCAGGAAGTGTATTAATTTTATTGATTTTTTTATAGAACCAGCTTTTGATTTTGTTGATTTTCTCTTTGATTTACAGTTTTATAATTCTATTTGTTTCTATTCTGCTTTTTATTATTTGTTTTTTCTCTGCTTACTCTGGACTTAATCTACTCTTGTTTTAGTTCCCTATGCTGAGAGCTTAGGTTATTGATTTTAGATCTTTCCTGACTTTCACTGCATCCGACAAATTTTAAATTTTTAAAAATTTTCATTAACTCCAAATATTGTAAAAACATTCTCCTTTTACAGCTGTGTTATTTAGAAAGTTGTTGTTTAATCTCCAAGAATTTCGGCATTTTCCAGTTATCATTTTTATTAATTTCTGATGTAATTTCATTGTAGTGTGAAAGCTTACATTGTATAATTTCTTTTTTAAAAATTTGTGTGTAAAACCCAGAATGTGTTCTATCTTGATGAGAATTTCATGTAGACTTGAGAAAAATATGGAATCTGCTGTTTTGGGGAATGTAATCTATAATTTATTAAGGGTGCTGTTGGAATAAATTTTATTTTTACTGATTTTCTAGCTGGTTGATTTTTTTTTTAACAGAAGTTTAACTTTTCCAAGTATAACAGTAGATTTTTCTATTATCTATTTTTTCTTGCCATTTTTCAGTTTTTTGCCTGATATATTTTGATGCTCCATTATCAGGCACATACTCATTGAAGACTGTTGCATATTCTTGAAGAATTTCAGTTCACTACTGTGTAATGTTCCTTGTTCTGAAGTCTACTCTTTTTGAAATTAATATAGCGAATCCAATCTTTTTTATTTATTTGTGTTAACATGGTATAATTCTCTACTTTTTGTATTTATTCTATTTTTTATTCTGAAGATGTAAAGTACAATTCAGGATTAGTTATTTAAGTGGTCATCATACAAGTAAAATTTGGGCCTCCTTTTGTATCCCACTTCACCTGGTTTGAGATAAGGTACCCTTATTGATGTTATGTGTACCCCCTTCCTCTTCTGGCAGTGCCCCACTAATGCCAAAACCTTTTTATAGTATTATGGTAAATATTCAAGGTCTGCTTATGAGTGAGAACATATGGTCCTCAGCTTTTTATTTCTGTGATAGATCACTGAGTATTGCAGAGTCCAAATCCATCCAAGTTGCTGCAAAGTCCATATGTTTGTCTCTCAGTATGACTACATAATATTCCACTGTGTATATGTACCACAATTTTTTTTATCCAGTCCAGTTTCGATGGGCAGCCCAGTTGGTTCTATATTCTTGCTATTGTGAACAGTGCTGAAATAAATATGCATGTGCAGGCATCTTTTTGGTAGAATGATTTTAGTTCCTGCAGGTAAATTTCCAGTAGAGATTACTGGATCATATGGAAGGTCAATTTTGAGTGATTTTAGGAATCACCATACTGTTTTCCAAAGGTTTTGAACTAGTTTGCATTCCCACCAGCAGTGTAGAAGCATTCCCCTTTCTCCACATCATTGCCAGCATCTGTTGTTTTTTGTTTTATTAGTGATGGCCATACTTACTGGGGTTAAGTAGTATCTCAATGTGGTTTTGATTTGCGCTTATCTGATGATCAGTGAGACTGAGCACTTTTGCATGTGTCTGTCGGTTAACTGTACGTCTTCTTTCAAGAAGTGTCTATTCATATATTTTGCCCACTTTTTAGTGGGGTGGTTTGTTTGTTTTCCTTTCATCACACTTGTAGATCTTGAATGTTAGGCCTTTGTCAGATATACAGTTGGAAAATATTTTCTCCCATTCTGTGAGCTGTCTGCCTCTCTCTTAATGGTTTCTTTTTCTTTGCAGAAACTTTTCAGTTAAATGAGGTCTCATTTGTCTATCTTATCTTTTATGGCATGAACATCTGGGGTTTCGATCAGGAATTGGTTGCCTACTCCCATTCTTTAAATGTATCTCCTGCATTTTATAAGATTCTTATAATTTGAAGTTTTACATTTAGGCCTTTGACCTTTCTTTTCTTTATTTTTTGTGTATTGTGATAAGTATAGGTCTTGCTTCAATCTCCTGCATGTAGTCAGCCAGCTTTCCCAGCACCATTTACTGAAGAGGTTCTTCTCTCCCTAGGGGTTCTTTGTGGAGTCTTTGTTGAAGGTGAGTTGGTTGAGAAATTGGGGTTTTGCTTCTGGAATCTTTATCCTGCTTTGTTAGTCAATATGACTGTTCTTGTGCCAATACCAGGCTGTTTTGATTACTGTAGCCCTATAGTAAAATTTTAAGTCTGGAAGTGTGATACTTCCCACTTTGTTTCTTTTGCTGGAAATTGTTTTGGCTATTTGTAGTCATTTTTGTTTCCATGTGAATTTCTTTATTGTTGTTTCCAGGTTTGAAAAGAATGATGTTGGTAATTTAATGGGTATTACCTTGAATCTGTAGATTGCCTTTGATAGGATGGACCTCTTAACAATGTTTATTCTTCCAATCCATGGGCATGGAATGTTTTACCATTTGTTTTTGACTTCTTGAATTTCTTCGTGTTTTGTACTTTTCTCGGTATAGTTCTGTCACTTCTGAGGTTATGCAGATGCCAAGGTATTTCATTTTTTTGTGGTTATTGTGAATAGAATTTTGCTTTTTATTTGTTTATTTGCCTGTTTGTTTTTGGTGTATAAGAATGTGATTGTCTTTTGCACGTATATTTTGTACCCTGAAACTTTGCCAAAGTCCTTCATCAGTGAAAGGAGGTTTTTGACAGATTCTCTTGGATTTTTTGAGGTATAGGATCATATTGTCAGCAAAGAGGGATAACTTGACTTCATATTTTCCTATTTTGATACTCCTTATTTCCTTCTCTTATCTAATTGCTCTAGCTAGGACTTCCAACACAATATTGAATTGGAGGGGTGGGGATGGGCAGCTTTGTCTTTTTTTCTGGTTTTCAGAGAAATATGCTTCCAGTTTCTTTCCCTTTATCAATATGCTGGCTGTGAGTTTATCACAGATTGTGCTTACTATTTTGAGGTATCTTCCTTCTATACCTAGGTGTTCAAGGGTTTTTAATCAAGAAGGAATACTGGATTTATTAAAAGCTTTTCCCAATCTAATCACATAATCCTGTGGTTCTTATTTTTATATCTGTTGATGTATTTAGTTACATTTAAGGACTTGTAGATGTTGAACCATCCCTGCATCCTAGGGATGAAGCCTACTTGGTCATGGTGGATGGTTTTTGAGATATGTTGTTGGATTCAATTTGCTAGAATCTTGTTGAGAATTTTTGCATCTATGTTCATCAGGGATATTGGTTTGTAGTTCTCTTTCTTTATTGTTTCTTTACCCTTTTTGGTTATCAGTGTAATTTTTGTTTTGTAAAATGATTTGGGGGAGTTTCATCTTCCTCAGATGCCTAGGATACTTTCATAAGAATTGGTTTCAGTTCCTCCTTGTATGTTTTGTAGAAGTCCACTGGAAAGCCATTGGGTCTAGTGCTTTTTTTATTTTATTTTTTTGGTAGGTAGTTTTCTTGTCAATTTCTTGGGCTGTTATTGGTCTCCATGTCTTCTTGTTTCAACCTTTGGAGGTTGTGTGATGTCATAAAATCCACCATTTTACCTGTGTTATCAAGTTTGTTTCCATACAGGTGTGCATAGTAAACTCTAATAATCTTCTGTATTTCTTCAGGATCAGTTGTGATTTGACATTTTTTGTTTCTTATTGTGTTTATTTGAACTTTTTCTTAGTCATTTTGGCTAGGGGTACATCAATATTGTTTATCCTTTCAAAGAACCAGCTTTTTGTTTTGTTGGGTTTTTCTGTTATTTTTGTCTTTTGTGTCCTATATTGGGCTTTATTTTGGTGATGTGGATACTTCTACTAAAGTTAGGGTTTTTGTGTTGTTGCCTTTCCAATTCCCTTATGTGATTTGTTAGGCTGTTAACTTGTAATTGTTTCATTTTCTTGATGTGTGTTTGTAGAGCTATAAATTCCCCTCTGAACTGTTTTCATGGCATCCCATAAGTTTTGATAAGATGTTTCTTCATTTCCACTTGTTTCCAGGAATTTTTTAATTTCTGTTTTGAGTTCTGTGTTCAGGAGACACTCAGCATCATACTATTTAGTGCCCATGTCTTCATGGGTTTGGGAGAATTTTGTTGGTGTTGATATTTATTTCTATTCTGCTGAGGTCTGAGAAGGTGTGTGGAAGTGTTTTGATCTTACAAAATTTGTTTATGGTTAATTTATGGCCAATTATGTGATTCTATATCTTTTTAAATTTTTTATAGTTTAAACGTTGTTTTGTCTGATAGTAAGATTTCAACTACTGCCTTCTTTTGTGATTCTTTCACCTGGAAATTCATTTTCCATCATCTAGCTTTGAATCTGAGTGCTTCTTTTGTGGTGAGATGAGCTTCCTGGCTGCAACAAATTATTGGATTTTGTTTATTCATGCAGTTTTCCATTCTATGTATTTTCAGTGGTGCATTTAACCCATCTGATGAGATGGAGAAAGTTTCCATGGATAACCTTTTGGAATACTTGCCCCAAGGTGTTCTCCATTTCCCTTTCTTCTTCTGGGATACCAATCAGGTGTAGGTTGGGCCTTTTGATATAATCACACATCTCTTTTAGGCTTTTTTCTTTCTTTCAGAGTTTGCTTTCTATGTTTTTTACAGATCTAGTTAATTTCATGTTTTGGTCTTCAAGCTCTGAGATTATTTCTTCTGCTCAATTAATTCTTTTTTCCATGCTTGTCATCTTGTTATTTACTTCCTGGATGAAGTTTTTTATGACCCAAATATTTTTTACAGGCTCTTTCAGTGGTGCATCTTGCCTTTCTTGAGTCTTGTTCACTCTTTCCATTCATTCCCAAATCCCTGTTGTATTCTGAGGCTAGTCATCATTAGTTATTCTATTATTGGGCTCTGAGGACTGATCTTTCAAACACTGTCTCTTTGTTACATTGGGAATTACCTGTGGTCTTCCACTGTTTTTTCCTCATTTGTGAAAGATCACTTACTTTTCTCTTTAGTTCCTTTTATTCATTGGCAGTGGGAAGGCTTTGGCTTCTGATGTTTGCTCAACCCTCTGTTCTTTCCTGATCAGGGCTCTGAATTTGTTAAATTTTGAAACAGGGCTGGGGGTGGGAAGCTTGCTGTCTCTTGCAGGTTGATAGTTGAATAAGGTGGAAGATGGGGTGTTTGGGTTCAGAGCCTACTTGCAAATCACAATGTTCACTGACTGGGATACAGGTTCCCTGAGACCCACTCTCCACCATCACTTTATATGACAATGCAATGGATATGTGTGTGTACCCCTAGAGTACAAGATAAAGTAATACCATTAGGAGGACAGAGAAAAGTAATATAAAACAAGAAGGACAAAAAACAATAAAAAAACACAGAAAAACAAAAGCAGAAACCAATGCAAAAAACAATAGCACACACACACACACACACACACACACACACACACCACAACAAATAGGAAAAAACATAACACCCCCCCGAAAAAACAAGAAAACCAAGTGCACGTGCACACACACACACACACACACACAAAACACAAAAATAAAGGAGAAGAAAAAAAGGGGGTGAATTCAAATTGAACCCCCAGACATACATTTATACACACATTAAACTAAAAAAAGAGAACAAAAAGAAACTGAAAGATGAACACTCATTGATTCACGTACACACATAAATAAAAAACAAAAAATGAAAGAAGAAAGAAAAAGAGAAAAAAAGGGGGAATTAAAATTGTACACTCACATACACATTCATGCACAAACAAGAAAGAAAAAAAATTAAAAAAAAACTTCTGGATCCTAAGCACCCTCTTGCAGCAGGTTTTCTAATTGTTCCCCTCATTTGCTCACAGATAATCCCCTCTGCTCTTCCTGTGGGACTGTGGCTCATTCACAATCTCCCCAGTGTGTGACCCAGGGAAGGAGGAGAGGGAGGGTATGTAGGGTAGATAGGTCTTCAATCCTCCCTTCCCACTCTCATATGGTCAGGAAGATCCCCTCAGATGTGGAAGTATGGATTGTCTCCTCCCCAGGAGGGAGGGACCCAAGCCAGGTTGATACTGGATTAGAGTTCTCCTATCATGGCTGACATCTAGGGTTTGCCTGAGTTTATCCCTCTCTATAATGCCCCACCTTTGTGGATATGATGTTCAGGGAATTACTGGGGAGGAGGGGGTTGAGTCGGCCCTGGACTCACTGCTAATCTCTTTGGTGGTCATCCTCATTCTTTTCTGATTGCACCCTTTGTCCCACAGTTGAATACAGGTAGAGGGTGGGGCACCTAAGATTCATCACTTGTCCTGTCCCTCTAAAGTTTGTGCTTTTAGGATATTCTCTCTGGGTCATGATCAACTTCTGAGTAGTTAACCCACAGGTCATAAAGATGGGGTCTATTTCTCTATGGTGAGCAAGCTGGAGCACTTTCCTGTTTTCAAAACAGTGGCAAGTTGCCTGTTTTGTATTCTCCAGTGGGTCTCTGCCTCTGACTCCTTGCTGTGCTTTCTTTACAGCCCTTGCTGCAAGTGTCTGGCCAGGGGCTGCATTGGTAAAGCAGAGCCAGGAGCCGGCAGTCACTCCTGGCAGTTTCTTTCTGTGAAGGGCTTTGCTTGTTTTTTATAAATGTGCTTGGCTTCTGTGCTCTGGGAAGCACTAGTTACCAAGTACAGCAACTGTGACACTAGCCACTTCACCAGGAGATTTCTGGCCACTTGCTCCCAAGTCCCCATTCAGTCAGCCACTCACATGCCCACTTACTCACAAACACGTATGCAAAATTGTCCACACACTCACTCACACAAGGATTTCATAGTCTGACTGGCTCCACCATCTCATCTCTCTCCCCTATGTTGTTTTAACTATATGATTTTATATTTAAAGTGAGTTTATTGTAGACAAGGTGTAGTTGGAGATTTTTATTCACTCTGACAATACCTGTATTTTAATTGCTGTATTTAAACCATTTGAAATGATTATTGATATAGTTAAATTAATGTTTGCCATATATGTTACTGTTTTCTACTAATTGCCATTGTTTTTGTTCCTACTTTTATTTTGTACTATTTTTTATTTTAATTGAGCATGTTATGATTACATTTTCTCTCCTTTATTAACATATCAACTATATTTCTTTTTCTTTTTCTTTACTTTTTTTGTATTTGTCCAAGAGTCTGGAATATACATGTGCAACTAAGCCATATACTTTCATATGACACTATACCACTTCATAGGTAATGCAAACAACTTATATTAACAAAACATTTCTGATTCCCCTTTCCTGCTCTTTGAGTCATTGTTATTATTTAATTCACTTATACATAAGTACATATATATATACACATATATATATATTTTTTAAGCAAACTAGTATCATATATTAGGTCAGTTAAGAATAAAAAATCCTTTTTATTTTATCTTATTACTTCTTCAATGCTTATTCCTTCTTTATGTAGAGCTGAATTTATGATCTGTATCATTTTTCTTCACTCTGAAAAAAAAATAAACCCTTTTTGCAAGGTAAGTCTATTGACAACTAATTTCCTCTGTTTTTGTTTGTCTGAGAAAGTTTTTATTTGTTATTTATTTTCAAAGAATAATTTTCCAGAGTGTATGATTTGGCATTAGTTTTTTTCCTTTGAACACTTTAAATATTTCACTTCACCCTCTTCTTGTTTGCATGGTTTATAATTATTGTTTTTGCTTCTCTGTATATGATGCAGTATTTTATTTCTTTCAATTTTTTTAATCTTGTATTTTCTCCATTGTGAATAAGATATATCCAGGAATAGATGATGATGATGATGATGTTGATGATGATGATGATGATATTTGCATTGTCCTGCTTGGTGTTCACTGATCTTCCTAGATCTATGGTTAGCCTAAATGTTACTACATCAATGTACTAAATTAATGTTAACCACACTCATATGTCTGACATTAATTTGGAATAATTCTCAGTTATAACTACTTCAGTATTTTTTTCTGCTGCTTCCATTTTATCTTCTTTTTCTTGTATTCCCATAATGCATGTATCTTTTGTAATTGTTCCATAGTTCTTGAATATTCTTTCTCATTTTTAAATTATTTATCTTTGTCCTTAGTTTATATTGATATACCCTTCAGAGATTATTTTCTCAGTTATATCCAGTGTACTAATGAGTTCGTCAAAGACATTCTTAATGTCTTTTTTATTTTTGATCTCTAACATTTCTAACTTGTTCTTCCTTATCCTTTCCACCTCTTTGATTACAAAATTCATGTATTCTGGCATGCTTTCTACTTTGTTAATTGCAGCTCCTAATATAGTAATTTTAGTTTTTAATTTTTTATCTATCATCTGATAATTATAACATTCCTCTCATATCAAAATATCTGATGCTTGCTCAGTTTCTTCAAAATGGTGTGTGTGTGTGTGTGTGTGTGTACGTACGCACACCATTCAATGGGTTTGTGAACTTCACAAGTACTTCTTAGTACCCCTTCCAACTACTATCCCCTTAAGGAGACAGGGGACATGAGTTGGGCATTTCTATTCCCCCAGGTTATTTGGACCCTGATAAAACCCCAATAGATTGGGATCTGGTTTAAAAAATTGAGGGAAGATTATGTTAATAAGAATTATATACTCTGAAGTATTCCAAAATGGCTACTTTACTTCTCCATCTCCTAGGATGCTTGAGAGAATTTTTTCCAATCTTCACTGTGAGACCATGGTAAAGTTCTTAGAGGTAAAACTCATATATGTGTGAAGGTCCCTCTACGAGTAGCTTCTCCTGAAGTTTTTAACTCTCAGACTTCTTCACATTGAGCTCAAATTAGTCAATTACAGTATAGATTTTTCTACCCTAGCACTGGGGGGCCTGCAGAAGTTTCTGCTCATGGGTTTCTGCTTTCTTTTGATTCTCTGTAATCAGCTTGTTCATCTCTCCAATTTGTGAAGCAGCAGTTTACCCTACTCTGACAAATGTAAGAAGAGTTGTTGATTTTTTCTGTTTGACTTTTACTTACTGTTAAGATGGAGTGGTGACTTTCAAGCTAGTTATAGGTCAGACCAGAAGCTGAAGTCTTGTCAAAAATTATTTGATAATGGAGTTAACTACGTCTAAAATAAAACTGTGCTAGGCAACTGCATTCACATACCCCATCACCTGGAAAGTTGGCTGAAAATAAGAAACATATAGGCAGTAAAACAAAGCCAACATTGCAGGCATACGTCTCTTTATTAGATACGACTCCCCCCTGTCCACCAAGACTTGGTAAATTTATTAAGTTGACAAGTACTCCCACTCAAGCTTGGGTTACTTCAAATATTGTATGCAGTGACTCAAGTTCTAAAAAAAAGGTACTTTTTGTTCTGTGTGTGTCCACTATTTTATTTTATGTTTTTCTATTAATGCTGTTTTTCAGAAAAGTAAGTTAAAACATAGAGATATTTCAATTTACCTAAAGTCCCCAGGGGTCAATTTTAAGCCAGTATGTAAACCATGGGATCAGGTACTTAATTTTTAGCTTGATGTTCCTCTGTTCTTGTCAGCTACTTGAACCTAGCTTATAAAATACCTAATCTCTGATCTATCTATCAATAATCTATTTATCTATCTATCATATTAGTTTATATACTAATACAATAATGTAATAAAGCAGAAATTCCAGGGTATAGATTTACAAAGTTCAATTCAAAATTCCTAAGTTCCACAGTGCAACTTCTCCATACATTTGATACCCATTGAGAGATATCTTTCATTAAATATTTGACCTTAAAAGATATCTTAGAGAATGTCTACTTTAAAGTTTCCCCAAAAGACCCAATTATTATTTAGATAGAACTTACACGATTATATATGAGGAGTTTTATTAATTGTTTCTACTCATAAACAAGTGATTTCATAAATATATGTATATAGACAAACTGGGCTAATAAGAATTAATCAGATTTCTGCAGAATTCTCAGAGCCTATAGAATGCTAATGTGATGGCTCCATCTGTGCAGATGGATTTTGCAGCATTTCCTGAACATTTTTGTTCATAGAATTTTTTGGCCATGCTTTGTTTTGCTTTTTTACAAATAACAAATTATGTTTGGGGAAGCACAGGTCTAATGGAAACATAGTTTGCTGAAGGAAAAACTAATACAAAGAGAAGTGCAGCAATTAATTGGGGACCATATAGCTTGTCAGGTGATGATACCAGAAACGGAGCAAAAGACTGGGGACATTCATTTGATAGACTATCTTTTTTTTTTTTTTTCTGAGTTGGAGTCTCACTCTGTCACCCAGAGGAGAGTGCAGTGGCACGCTCCCGGCCACCGCAGCCTCGACCTACTGGGCTCTTCCGCCTCAGCTTTCCAAGTAGCTGGAACTACAGGTGTGCACTACTACACCTGGCTAATTTTTGATTTGTTGTAGAGATGAGGTCTCGCCAAGTTGCCCAGGCAGGTCTCAAACCCACGAGCTCAGGCAATCCACTCACCTCAGTCTCCCAAAGCGCGGGATTACAGGCTGAGCCACTAAGCCCGTCTATCTGATAGACTATTAACTAAAGAGGTGTAACATTTACAATAGTTTGTAGCCTGTATAGTGATAATAACAGAAATGAACTTGACAGTAAAACAAAAGATAAAGTGCTCAGAAATTGTTCATGGCAGCAATGATGTGACTATTACATTAAATTTCCATTTGAAATCCGGAATGCAAACCACTAGATTAATTTTAATTAGACCATTATCCCAACACATATAAATGTTTTAATAATATACATATATGGTGTTAAATTATATTTCTCAGGTCTCGTATTGTTAAAGGAGGACAGAATGTGTCACTCAAACTTCTCATTTTTTCAGATGAGAGAATTTTTTAAAAGACTCATCTTAGTTAAACAGTAATATGTCCAAATTTGTTTGTGGTGGAGCTGGGCTAGGAACTTGGTTCTCTTTATACCTACAGCACAGAGCTTCCAATCCTACATGATTATTTATATAAATTTCAAATTACTGGCAATGACTACATTGTATTCTCATTAAAATGCCGTTTATTTTTATGGGATAAAAAACAATTGAAAATACACACACACATAAACACAAATACAGTTTAAAAAAGACGTACAGTGATTTCCACTATTGTAAGCTTTGTCTGTTGCAAATTCCAAGTCTTCTAAATTTAGCTAGTTTTTAGCAACTCTATAATCAATAGCTGCTTTTTCCTGTCATGAGCCAGGATTGAGAAAACCGTTCTGTTGTGCAGCAAACATAAAATGTTAGTGTGCCCATCCTTGAGCTGGAAGACAAGATTAATCCTGAAGAAGAATAGAAATCTCTTGTCTGCAAGGACAACACTCATTAAATCAGCATAAGGCCAAATGTGAATTTAAAACTACAACTTAATAATTACCATACCTGGGTTAAAACTTGATTCATTATGCATTATGTAATTAATTTTGTAAAGCATTTCATAAAATTCAAGTTTATTGTAGAAGACCTTTGACTATTTCCTAGATTGGAACCAAATTAAGAAAAATAAACAGACAAAGATGAACAGAATTGTCTCACTAAATTTTGTTCCATTTTTGTTAAAAAGATCTTAATCATAAGAATAAATTAAATAAAATAATGCAATTAATGGATTTTTAAAAAATAAACAACTCAGAAACAATAAAATGACTGGAAGTTTGCCTGGAACTGGGGTGCATGACTTTACTTGATATTACAGCTTTCTAAGAACTATTTGTTAAGTCTTGATTTTCTGTCAAACATGTATTGTCTGCTATATAGTGAACTTCAGAGAAAGATTAAATCATTATGGAAGGGGAGGGAGTAAGAAAATTTTGGACTTTACCAATGCATCAGGAAAAGACTGTTCATATTAAGGGGAATGAAAGCTTGGAGAAACTATTGAGAAGCCCTTATACTACTGGATCTCTTTAGAAAGTAAGTTGCTATATGTAGAAGAGAGACATTTGAAACACAAGAGTTCATAGAAGGTGGAAAAATCTAAATATATTCGCTGTTTTCTCAGCTTCAGGGTTTGAGTTTGGTCTATAGCCAATTTCAGTCTTAATTTAATTGAAGATTTTTACCTGATCTGTGAAGCAATAAGATTCCAGATGGTAGAACTCATTGAGGGAAATAGCTTCCTATAATGATATACGATTTATTCATTCGCGTCTCTGAGCTACTTGGAGTGAATTATCCATGAGATAATGTCAGTAGTTTAACTGCAGTTACAGTTGCTTTTTGTCAGCGTAATATTAAACTGTATACAACTATTAGGTGGAAAAACTTATTTGAATAGGTGTATGTTGACTTGCACATATTTTAAAATTGGCATTTTAAGAATAACTGCCTCTTTACTTGTAACCAATTATTTTGGTTAGAATGGAGTCTGCTCTCTCCTATGGATGTGGAAAGTTGTAATTCTCTTTTGCAAGTCCTACATTGGAAAAGAGACAGTTTAGGTTGAGGTTTGCCTGGCCTGAGTATGATTAGAAAGAAAAGCATTAAAATGTCTTTTTTCAAAGTTTTCATATAATTGATCAACTAAAAGTTGGGTCTCTGAGATTCATAAGACTTTGAGATTATTTCTTCAAATTCCATACAAAATTCATGTCTTTCTTTTCGATATAATTTTTGCTATGATTCAAGCATAAGGGACTTATGCCCAAGGGAACTTATCCTAAAAATATGCAAATGCATTGATATAGATATATATAAGGGGAATATCAAAAATAGAAAATCATATTCATTTGAAAAACACTAAGGGGATAGTCTACTTAAGAGCATGAACTCTGTGTTTTTCTCCTGATCAAATGAAAAATTCTCAAAAACACTATGAAAAGAAGTAGGAAAAATGAATGTTTGACCTTGAAATAAGATTATTTATAGCTGGAAATGTAGGTCAGATAGAAGAGGTCTCCTTTACTTCAAATAAGCCAAAGAAAAAGAATAAAGTAAATTTGTTTTACTATATAAAATACTGTGCATTTCCTATTCCATAAGGCAATGAGGTCATACATGCTGCAAGCTAGAGGGCTAGCTATGCTAGCTGCATTCTAAAGTGGGTTTTTGCCTGGAAGTTCTCAAAAGTTCCTCTTTTCTAACATCTTCTATACAAAAACCTAGGAGTATCATTCCTCATTTGACAATCTCTTTGTTTTTGGGGTGGCATCAGACCATCAATGTGGAAAGCATGTGTTTTTATTACTTTAAAAAGATAAATTTTGCCCCCCTCCTGTATCTTGGAGAGGTAAATCTCCTCTCACTCTCTCTCTCTCTCTCTCATTCCCTGTTGAATTTACTTTCTAAATAAACTATCTTTTTCAATCTAAACATAAAATAAAATAAAATAAATAGATAAATAGAATTTAGTTCTTAAAGGTCTTCAAGTTTTTATAATTGTTATGACCTTTAACTGTGTTTTTCACTATTTCATTTGTCCAGATGAAAAGGTTGCTTGCTCTGAGGTAGCTGGACCTTTATTTAACATGATATACAAAAATTAACACTTAGGTGACGCATCCATTAGCTGAAGATACTGCGGCAGCCAATATTAACATTAGAGTCACCTGCTTCCATTTTCTGATAACTAATGCTCTTCCCAGAACTGCACCAGGAACCTTATGTATACCTCATATGATTTCTAGGTAAGGGTGTTTATGTTCTCCAGCTTGGTCCACCCATTAGCAGCTCTTTGTCCTTGCAGACTATATTTATTCTCTCTTGCTCTCATTTTTGTAATGTGTAAAATGAATCTTCTAGTGTCTTCAATTTTATATGTTTTGTGAGTACAGCTGCTTCCTGACTTACAAACGGTTCAACTCACAATTTTTTCAGATTGTAATGGGTTTATCAGACCATAACTCCATCATACGTTGGGAAGCATCTATATAATGTAAAGTGCACAGCACAGTGTCTAGAATACAATAAACTCTTGGTGACAGGCTATTTATTATTATTATCATCAATGTTTTTGTTAATATTATTGTTAGCTTCCCCTTCTTACCTATAAAAACTATGTGAGAGACACAAGACTTTGATGACTTGAAAAGATAACCATTTTAGTAAGTGTCACAATATAGGGTCAAATTCAGGAAAAGGATTATGAGAAGATGGTAGAATAGAAAGCGCAGGAAGTTTTTTTCTCCTCACCTAAGAAATAATTATACTGGCAGAATCTATTTGATGTAAATGTTTTAGAACTCTGGAGTATATTAAAGGCTTGCAACTTAGAAGAGAAGTCTTCAATTGTATATGTGGTTAATTTTAGTCAATTTTAGCTCACAACTACCTGTCCATCCCTACCTTCACACCCCTGGCTCTATACTCACCCCTCAAATCTTAGAGGAGGGTAGCCATTGTTTGTTGTATCTCCTCATAATTGTTGGTGCTGTAAGCCTGTTTTCTGTGGCTGAAGTGACTTCCTGAGATGTTAAGGTTCACTGATTTCCATCTACTTTAGGAAGAACCCGAACAATCAACACAGAATATTCACATGAAAATGAACAAAGCCGAACCCTTATTTACCATGATATACAAAAATTAACACTAAATTAACATGAAACGTAAGATCTGGAATAATAACACCCTTAGAAGAAAGCAAAGCATAAGGCAAAGGCTTCATGACATTGGAATAGCAGTGATTTCTTGGATATGACAGAAGAGGGACAGTAACAAAAGAAAAAGAAAAGATAACTGAACTCAAAAAAAGTAAAAGAAAAAACGTGTGCCAAAGGCACATCAATGGAGCCAAAAGCCATTCACAGAGTGTGAGAAAATATTTGCAAATCACATACCTGATAAGAATTTAATATCCAGAATATATGGAAAATTTCTAAAACTCAATAACTACAAAGACAACCAAATTAAAAAATGGGCAAGACTTGAGTTGACATTTTTCCAAGCAAGCTATAAAAAGGATTGATAAGTACATGGTAACTAATGCTCAATATTACTAATTATTTTTTTAAATGTAAATAAAAACTTCAATGAGATGCCAACTCACATCCATTAGGATGGCTACTATAAAAAATTTTAAAATGCAGAAATTAAATGGTGTTGGTGGAAATGTGAGGAAATTGGAATCTTCGTACCTTACCGACAGGAATATAAAATGAAACAGCCACTGTGGAAAACAGTACGGCAGTGTCACAAAAATTAAAATAGAATTAACGTATGATCCAGTAATTTCAATTTAAGATATATACTACAAAGAATTAAAAGAGATATTTTGAAAAGTCATTTGTACAAGTATGCTCATAGCAACATTTTTCACAATAGCCAAAACGTAGAAGGAAACAACCAAAGTGTTCCTTGACAGATGAATTAATAAGCAAAATAAGATGTATACAATGGGATATCATTTAGTCTTCAAAAATAAGGAAATTGTAACATGTTTCAAAATGAAGGAAATTTAAGAACATTATCCTAAGTAAAATAAGCTTGTAATAAAAGACAAATAATGCATGATTCTATTTGTGTGACGTATTTAAAGTAACCAAATTCAAAGAACTAGAAAATAGAATGGTGATTTCCAGGAGTGGAATGGAGAGTTATTGTTTGAATGGAATACAATTTCAGTTTTTTGTGTTAAAAAGGTTCTGGAGATGCGTGGTGTTGATAGTTGCACAACAGTATGAATATATAATTAATATCACTGAACTGTACACTAATAAGTGGTTAAAATAGTAAATTTTAGGTTATGCGCATTTTGCCACAATACAAAAAAAGAAAAAAGAAAAAGAAAATACAATTTCAATCCCAAAACCATGTTACTTTTCACTACTATAATACGATTGGTATATCTGCCTCAGTAGATTTTAAAGATGTTTTAGGAAAGATTTATACTCATCTTTATGTAACTTACGTTTGATAATGTATTTATTCATTAAAAAACTATAAAGCACCTTCTAATGTCCTTGACACTGTGCTAAGATAAACAAGACATATCTTTCTCGATATTTGCAAAATTTTCTTTTGACATATTTTGTAATTTTTGTTAAATTGGTTGTAATGATGCCCATTTATTTTTTTATTTTTTTTAACTCTAGAAAGTGTTATTTTACCTTGGTTTAGATTACTTCTTTGGTTGTTTCTTCTATGTGATTTTTTTTAATGTTCAAGGTCAGCATGTGTGTGATCTCTGCAATAGACACTTTCCATCTGTGTCTTCATTATTTCAATCAGATTTTTCTTGTTCTATGCTGAAGAAGCTAAAGTTATATCAGGTTTCTGTTACTAATTGTCTACAGCACCACTGCTGCTCACTGCCTCCAATGCTAATTTATCTGTTTCCTAGTAGTCTTTTGTAGCCTCACGCGTGTTTTTTCTCATTTGTCCTGCTATCCTTCACCTTATTTTAGAACTCTTCTTATTTTTTCATCCCTATGTAGTCATATTTATTAAAATTTTTTTGAAATCAGATTTAGTATTTATTTATTTATTTTTATTTTAAAGATGTGGGGTACAATTTAGGATTAGATATACAAGTGAACATCGTAAAGGTAAAGTTTGGGCCTCCCTTTGGTCCCCACTTTGCCTGGTTTGAGATCAGGTACCCTCATTGATGTTATGTACCTCCATCACCACCCTGGCAGTATCCCGCTGCTGCCAATTCCTCTCTTATAGTACTATGATAAATGTTCAGGGCCCGCTTATGAATGAGAACATGCGCTACTTTGTTCTTTGTTTTTGCGATAGATCACTTAGTACAATAGACTATAAATCCATCCAGGTTGCTTCGAAGTCCATACGTTTGTCCTTTTTTTATGACTGCATAATAGTCCATCATATATAAATACCACATTTAAAAAATCCAGTCCACTTTCGATGAGCAGCGTGGTTGGTTCCATGTTTTCGCTATGAGGAATAATGCTGCAATAAACATGCGTGTGCAAGTATCTTTTTGTAGAATGATTTGAGTTCCTCAGGGTATATTCCCAGTAGAGGGATTGCTAGGTCATATACAGTGTCAATTTCTAGTTCTTTTAGAAATTGCCACACTGTTTTCCATTGAGGTTGAACTAGTTTGCATTCCTACCAGCAGTGTAGAAGCATTCCCTCTACATCCTTGCCAGCTTCTGTTGTTGTTTGTTTTATTAATGATGACCACTCTTACTGGGGTAGATGGTATCTCAATGTGGTTTTGATTTGCATTTCTCTGATGATTAGTGAGGCTGAGCGCTTTTTCAAGTATGTGTTGGTTGCCCATATATCTTCTTGTGAGAAGTGTCCATACATGTCTTTTGTCCACTTTTTAATGGGGCTGTTTGTATAACCTTTCCAATTCATTCTTCATCTCAGTCTGCATTATCCCCCATTGGCCTCCGTGTCTTTGTCCCTTTCTCTCTCTCTCTTTCTCTCTCTCTCTCTCTCTCTCTCTCTCTTTAATTTCATACAATTGAGAACTTTGTGCACTTGATGTTTGTAAAGAGGCTGATGCATGGCTATTTTTTTATTGCTGTTCCATGTCTATTTCTGTGATAATCAAATTTTTCAACAGCTCTACAACTTAAGAGAAAATTCATGTGCACAGTCAACTCTTCTGATTCCCACTGTGTAAGTGATAAAACCAAGGCACTAAAAAACCTGCCCAAGGTAACACAGTTAGTAAGTAGTAAGCAGCAGAATTAGCAATGAAACCCAAGCAATCCGTCTTCAGAGTCCATAACTTAAACTACTGTGTCAAATACTTCCTGATACTTTTTCTTTCACTTTTTATTGATGCATACTATAAACAAAGAAGAACACATACATCATAAGTTACAGCTTGATAAATATTTACAAACAGCACACCCAGCAACCAGCTTCCAGAATACTACCAGTTCTCAATCACTTCCATGCGCCTAAGCTTAACCATTACTTTATTTTTTTAACAGTAAAAAATATCTTCACCAGTTTTTGTACTTTTTACAAAGAAAAATATATAATATCTACTCTATTGTGCATGATTTCTTTCTTAAAATTATGTTTATCATATCCGTTAAATAATTCTGTGGCTATAAAGTAATGGCATTGTGGAAATATCACTCAATATGTATATTCATTTAATGCTGATGAAAATATGAGTAGTTTCTATATGTTTTTTTTTGTGCTGGAGGGAGGAGGTTATATTCCAATATTTGCACTTTGGCTATCCTTTCAGATATGTCTATGTAGACTTTCTGAATCTTCGGATATTCCATTGTTCAGTTTTATTAGATAATTTTGAATAATATTCCAAGTAGCTGTGCCAGTTTTTCACAGCAGCAGTGTGTATAAAGGGCTCTGTTTTATTCAGACTCCTAGCTGGTATTACACAGTTAATAGTTGTTTTTATCTTTTCATTTGAACAGGTTTAATGTGTGTGTCCATTTTACATAAACAATTTTACATTTTTCACATATTTAATAGCCATTTGGTTTTTTTTTTTTGTGAAGAGCCAACTCTTTATCCCTTTATCAAATTTATATCTAGTTGAAAAAATCTTTTTTTTACTATACTGTACATCTTAGTAGACTAAGACTCTAGGTAGACTTAGCAGTGTGAGTGCTTTCTAGATTCGGTGTCTTATTGTTATTTACCTTTGTGCCAATGTTATGAAATATGTACTACAGATTTGAAGTAAATATTGTTATTTAGTTCTGTAAGTTCTTCAACTTTCTTCTTTGCTTCTTCAAGTTATCTTCTGTCATCCTGGACTCTTGAATTTCCATTTGAATTTTATAATTAACCTGTCAGTTTCTACAGTGACTAATGCACACACACACATACACAAACTGCTGAGATGAATTGGATTTGCAAATTAATTTGAGAAAAATTTGTATCTGT
>CAUYQG010146855.1:0-48852 GCA_963574415.1 Tarsius wallacei | reverse complement strand
GTGCTACCATGCCCAGCTGACTTTTTTGATTTATTGTAGAGATGAGGTCTTGCCAAGTTGCCCAGGTGGGTCTCGAACCCGCGGGCTCAGGCAATCCACTCACCTCGGCCTCCAAAGCGTGGGATTACAGGCTGAGCCACCGAGCCCGGCCAATACTGATACATTATATGAACTAAAGTCTATTCTTCATTCGGGTTTCTTCAACTTCTTCCTAATGTCCCTTTATTTGTTCCAGGATCCTATACAGGATATCACATGACATGTGGTTGTCATGTTTCTTTAGCTCCTCTTGGCTGGGATGGTTTCTCAGACTTCGTTTTTGATGACCTTGACAGTTTTGAGGAACATGGGTCAGGTATCTTAAAGAATGTCCCTCGTTTAGGATTTGTTTTGTTTTTCTTATGCTTGGACCAGGGCTATATGTTTTTAAGAGAGAGACCACCGAGGTGAAGCGCCATTCTCATCATATCAAGGGCACATACGCCAACATGAGTTCTATTGTTCACGTCAACCTTGGTCACCGAGCTTGAGGTGCCCTTTTACCTTCAGCATTTACCATCTTCAAACATACCCGTTAGTTGGCTTACTTAACATCTAGCATTTGTCTCTCTCTCTACCAAAATATAGGTTCTGCAAGTCCAGGGACATGTGTTCTTTGTGTTCACTGACGTATCCCAAGCCTATGGGATAGTGCACGGCAAACACACACAAAAGGCGCTAAAAAGACACATGTTGAGTGAATGCGTTGTTATCCCTTCGCATGGTGCTCATGGCGGCTCATGACCTGTCCACCTCTCCGATTTGTAGTTCTTGACCAAGACACCTGCCTTTGCATTTTACTCCCTCATGCTTTTGCCCAAGTTGAGGCACCTTCCAAATCGCTCACTCTCACAGCACCCTGGGCTTGGCACGTTGTACTGAAAGGACTGGCCAGTGCTAGACCCCACTCTACACTCTGAGCTACTTGACAGCAGGCACCGAGCCTTCCTTCCTCACCCTGCTAAATAATCTCTATGTCTTTATCCTTCCAGGCTCTGTTTTCTAACCATAATCTTTTTGAAATTCCATCTTTTCCCTGGGCCCTAGTGCACTTGAATTCATTACAGTACAAGGGTCTAATGTAAAGTTTAACCTCCATAATCTTCCTAGCTTGCCTCACTTGGTTTTGGAAATTAACTAAATTTAAAATAATAATAACATGTTCAGACAGGTCAAAATATAAAGGATACCTTCCTTTGACAGAGTGAACCGAGTAAAACTGTGTGTGAATGCAATGTGGTTTGCTCTAGCAAAACTTGGAGCTAATTAGAACTGTGTTCTAAATCCGACTCAACCACACACCTGTTAGGTGGTCTCTGTCAACCCATTTAACCTCTGGGTACCCTACTCAGCTACCTGTATCCAACAAAGTGGCTAATATCAGACTGCTCTGCATGGGGATCATTTACTACGAAGCTACCCCTACATGACTTTAAAAATGCAACCTGCTATATAATTAAGAACCCACCCATTCAACAACTCCATGCTCCTGGTCTCTCTCTGAAAAGATCTGATCAACCAAGGCAAAGTCAGAACCGGCTGTTTAGAATACACTACTTTTCAGCCAAACTTGGGACCTACAGATACTTCACCTTATATTTATATAGCATGTCCTTTCTGTAAGAAGGGGCACTTCCCTATTTAACAGATTGAGAAACTGAAGTCCATTGGTCAGTGTGGTAAAAGAGCTCAAATCAAAGAACCTCACCATGCATAAAAATGTACCAGGATGAGGCGGGCTCGGTGGCTCAGTCTGTAATCCCGCGCCTTGGGAGGCCGAGGTAAGTGAATTGCCTGAGCTCACGGGTTTGACACCCGCCTGGGCAACTTGGCGAGACCTCATCTCTACAATAAATCAAAAAAATTTGCCGGGCGTGGTAGCACACGCCTGTAGTTCCAGCCACTTGGAAGGCTGAGGCGGAAGGATCGCTGGAGCCCAGCAGGTCGAGGCTGCGGTGGCCGGGAGTGGCCACTGCACTCCGTCTCAGCGACAAAGTGAGACTCCAACTCAAAAAAAAAAAAAGAACTTCCCCAAACTCCCACCATCATACCTGCCTACCTTCTTGCATCTGTTTATTCCTATCAATGTGGATGAGCTGTTTGTTCTCCTATCTTAGGCCTACCCTGACTTGTAGCTAGATCTAATTCCCTCCTACCTGCTTAAGGACATTGCTTCAGCATTTCTTCCCTCTCTTTTCTGTATCATCACTTTTTTCCTGGCTACTAGAGTATTCCTCTCAGTATGTAAACATGTCATTTCTCCCATCTTAAAAACCAACTAACTAAAAAGAGAGAGAAAGAAAAACCACGTTTCTTTATCCCCCGTTCTCCAGCTACCACCAAACTTCTCTGCTTCCCTTATAGCAAAACTCCTTGAGTTGTATGTACTTGCTACTCTTATTCTGCTCCTCACATTCTTTCTTGGATAATGTGTTTTAGTGAGACTATTTGCCTTTGCCTCTCTAATGAAAGTACTCTTATCAAAATCACCTATAACTCTACATTGCTGAATCTAATGCTCATTCTCAGACTTTATGCTCATTCTCAGACTTTATCTTACTTGACCTGTTACAGTTAAACACAATGGATCAATCTTTTCTTTTTGGAGTATCTTATTACCTGCCTCCCACAACACCAGTGCTTTTGATTTTTCTTCCAACTTCAACTAGCTATTGCTTCTTAGTTTCCTTTGCTGTTTTTTTTTTTTCCCATCTCCAGTCTTTCTATATTGGAGTGTCCCGGGGGCTTAGGCTTCAGACTTCTTTTGTATCTTGCTTTTCACTTGCTCTTTTGGTGATCTCTTTTTGTCTCATAGCTTTAAATAAGATCTATATACTGATAACTTTCAAATTTGTATTTCTTGTCCAGAGCTTTTCTCTAACCTCCAGAATCTTATAACCCTGACTGCCTACTTGACACTTGGATTTTCACACATTTGCTCTTCCCCATATCACTTAATAAGTCTTCCTCATATCACTTAATAGCAATTCCATCTTTCTAGCTATTGAGGCCAAAAACCTTATAGAAATCATTGACTCCCCTCTGTCATCCTTGATTATTCACTCCATCAGCAAATTCTGTCAGCTCTGCCTTCATAATATATCTGGAGTTAACATTACTTCCACCGCTAGACACCTGATCCAAGCCACTATTATCTCTCTCATGAATTATTGTAAGAGTTTCCTAAGTAATCTTCCTGCTTGCACCTTGTGATTTTCTTAGTACAGCAGCCGAATTTAACACATCCCCAAACCAACATTCTGATCTGCACCCCTGCACACACTTACCCAACCCTTATGGTTATTGGTTATTTTATAACCAACCAACAAAAAAAGGTTTTCCTTATTGTAGTCTTCCCCATCTCAGCAAATGACAACTCCATCATCTATTTCTTCTGGCCAAAACCTTCATTCCTGCCTTTCTTGTATAACCTGTATCCAAACTGTGTTGGCGCTACTTTGAAAATATACTCAAAACAACTGTTTTTCAGTATGTGCCCCACTACAACCCTAGTGCAAGACATCACTACATGTCTCCTGAGATATTGCAATAGCCCCCCAGTTAGTTTTCTTGCTTCCATGCTTGCCCACTGTAAACTTTTCTTAGCATAGCAGCCAGAGCAGTCTTTTCAAAACAAGTAAGACCATACCTCTTCTCTGCTCAAGGCCTCCTTTGGCTATTTATTTTACTTACTGGAGTCCTTACAATATCATACAAGGATCTACAAAGTCTGATCTCAATTACTTCTGAGGCTTTGTTTCCTACTTTTCTCCTTGCTCACTCTGCAATGACCGTGTTCTTTCTTAGACATTCCAGGGATCCATTTTATTTCATTTTATTTTGAGTTGGAGTCTCACTTTTTCACCCAGGCTGGAGTGCAGTGGCATGCTCATGGCTACCGCAGCCTCAACCTGATAGACTCAAGCAATCCATCTGCCGCAGCCTTCCAAGTAGCTGGAACTACAGGCATGTGCCACCGCACCTGGCTAATTTTTTGATTTATTGTAGAGACGAGGTCTCGCCAAGTTGCCCAGGCTGGTCTCAAGCCTCTGGGCTCAGGCAGTCCTCTCGCCTCCACTTCCCAGTGTGCTGGGATTACAGGTGTGAGCCACTGCACCTGCCCAGGGACACATTTTCTTTAGGGTTTTTATTTTGTTGTTTACTCTGCCTGGGGACACATCTCCCTTAGATAATGTTTGACTCACCTACTTACCTCCTTCAAATCTTTGCTCAAATGTACCTTATCAGAGGGCCTTCTGTGACATCCTATTTTAAAATGCATCCTTTAACCCCACCCAAACGCAAGGACTCCCTATCCCCTTTCATTACTTTTTCTTTATGAAACTTACAGCTTTATAACATACTATTTATTTTACTTAATGTTTATTTTCTCTCTTCACTAGATTGCACACTTCATGAAGACAGGGATTTTTTTTTTCTTCAGTGCTACATCCTCAGTTTTTTTTTTTTTTTTAAAGATGTGGGGTACAATTCAGGGTTATGTATACAAATGTTCATTATGCAGGTACTCTTGTTTATGAGATGTGTCTCTCTCTCCCCTAGCAGTTTCCATCAGCTGCCAATCTCACCCCCCGCCCCAGTTTCCCACTACTGCCAATCCCTTTCTTATAGTATTATGATAACTGTTCAAGGTCTGCTTATGAGTGAGAACATAAGGACTCTGTTCTTTGTTTCTGTGATAGATCACTGAGCATGACCGACTCTAAATTCATCCAAGTTGCTGCTAAGTCCATATGTTTGTCCTTATTTATGGCTACATAATATTTCATTGTGTATATGTACCACATTTTTTTTATCCAGTCCAGCTTAGATGAGTAGCATAGTTGGTTCCATGTTTTTGTTATTGTGAATAGAGCTGCAACAAACATGCATGTGCAGGTAACTTTTTGGTAGAATGGCTTGAGTTTCTCCAGGTATATTCCCAATAGGGGGATTGCTGAGTCATATGGAAGGTCAATTTCTGGTTCTTTCCGAAATTGCCACACTGATTTCCAAAGAGGTTGCACTAGTTTGCATTCCCACCAGCAGTGTAGAAGCATTCCTTTTTCTCCACATCCTTGCCAGAATCTGTTGTTTATTAGTGATGGCCATTCTTACTAGGGTTAGGTGGTATCTCAATGTGGTTTTTTTTTGCCTTTCTCTGATGATTAGTGAGGCTGAGCACTTTGTTCTTAAGGCTATGCCTGGCACATAATAGGCTCTTAATACATATTTTTTAAATGAATGAATAAATTTTTTTAAAATTCCAAAAATATCTACATGATTGGTAGTTTCACTTAATGTTGTAATCTTTACTCAGAAAGGTCATTATGAATCATTTTGCTTTATTTTTCTTTCCTTCATTGCCATTGTGATTTGGGGCAAATTTAATTTAATTTCTCTGGGCAACAGTTTTATCTTGTAAAATTGGGGGTTACGCTAAGTGACCTCTATCTCTTGTGTGGCTTTAACATTCTATGAATTTTAATTATGCTTTGTAATTTTAATCTCATTCTCATTTTTTAATTCACTCACTTTTCATACTGAGGTGGGGACTAATAGTAGGTTTTACTTGTGAACAGTGAGATAAAGATGGGACAAGTGTTTATTCTTCTTTACTATGATTCCAGCACGGATCACGTTGTCAGAGTAGATACAATTTCTACAGGTCTATGTGGAAGAGAAGGGCAGAACAGAAGGGTATAGGAGAGTATGGGCATGAGTCTAGCAAGAGAGGCACAACCCCATGAAAGTTTAGCTTTGGCTCTTACCCAGAAGGGGGCTTTATTGATTTCCAGAATCCATGCCAAGAGATGGAACTGTGTATGTGATAGATGCAATTCCCGGATTATGGTAGAAGCAGGAAATATTCATATATCAGTTTAACTGTGATAACCATTAAAAAGCATGTATGACATGTTTTCCTAGGCAGGCCAGTCTGAAACAGCTTGTTCCAGTTGCTTTGATTTAGTAAACTTCTATGTTCTCTCCCTTGCATTGTTTCAGTATATTACTTAATTGTCCAGGCCTCACTCTTACCTACTTAGTAGTCCTTTTATGATGGGCAGGAATAAGACTGTCAGCAACTTTATTGGCTAGCCCCTGAGTGCGGAGGCTAGAAACTGCTGCTTTCATATCATCTCATTTAAAGTGTGGTAAAGGTGGGTAGCAGGTATTATTTTTTTGTGCTTATCTACTTAGATTCTAATTTTGGAAACCAAATATTTAGTTTCTAAGCGTAGTGAGCATAATCTGCTTTGTGTCCCATCTTGGGCATTTTTTTCATGCTTCTTAGGAAAAGCATTTGGGAGATTGGAAATATTATAAAGGAAGACAAAAGCAAATGTCCTTCTAGCATGCTGGGCCCATTCTGCTGAACAAAAGACATTAAATACATTGACTTAGATTTTTAAAACTCTCTTAGGGTGGAAATGAAGTATCTGTCTCTGGTCTTGCTCTTGGTAGTATTACTGACCACTATTAAAGTGGTATACCAAGGAGAAGTCAGATTGATTCCTTTTTATTAAGACAGCTTGGTGTTATACCACATGAGCTATCTTTTCTAGTTTTCTCTTATAAAATCAGGGGGTTATGCTGAGTAATCTCCCAAGATGAGATTATTCTTGATAGAAGTTTCCCCATGTTCTAACGTCTATAGCAGTAATTAATGGATGAACTTATTAGACATGGTCATCATCTGAACTCACTAATCCATTTTGGTATCACTAAAAATGAAAGAAGCAAGCATTGTATGTCTTTTTATGTAATGCAGTAGGAAGCATGCAAATGCCTTCTATGAAGTTTTTTTGCCCCCCCCAAAAGGGGGGGTTGAAACTGAATGTAATCAAGACCTTTTAGCCTTCCTCATCTGGGTTCTGGGAGAAAATTAAACCCTAATGTTCTAAGAATCCATTGCATGAAATAAATTAATTAACTTCTATTCCTCTAGAATGGTACTAGTTTTGTACCATCCTTGAGGGAACTGAGAAAAGTCATTCAGATCATTTTCTAGTTTAAATGTTAATAATATATAAAGAGAAGAGCCATGAGGATTCCATTTTAGGAAATAGAGACAGAGAAGGAAGCAAGTTAAATTATACCATGAGAAAGCAGAAATACAGAATATGGATGATTTTACAGGAAAACTGATCCAATTTCTTCAGCATATGAAGGGCTTGAATTTTAAGAATGAGGAGATAGCTCTAGGTTAAGACAGATTTATAGTGATGACAAACACCAGATAGAATGAATGGACCTTGTTTGGATCCTCATGTGAAGAAGCAGTCTGAGAAAGTATTATGCAGTCTAAGTTTGATGTGATCAGAGGAATTTGGATAGAATCAAAGTAATTCATTTTGTTAGGTAAGATGATGGCATTCTGGTTATAGATATCTGTACAGAGATGGATACTGAATATCTGAAAATATAAAGATATGGAGACTAAATTATATATGGCTGAACTTATGTTTGAGAATTACTTTAAAATAATTTTAATAAAATGGGACAAAAAGATGGATATACCTTTTTGATAGACATATCTAAGTGTAGCAAAAGCTTGATAATAGTGAACCTAGGCAATGGGTTTGTGGGAGTTTTCTCATGCTAGTCACTCTATTTTTGTATATGTTTGAATTTTTTAAAGTAATTTGCTTCAAAAAACTTAAGCCTGTAATGATAGTATAACTGTCCTCTTCAACCTCCCAAGTAACAGAAGGTTTGGTGGGAAAGTAGTATTCTTAGTTCTGGGACTTCTAACAGAGCTAGTTATTCTTAGGCGGTGACTGGAACCTAGGGGCTACAGTGTTTTGTGGTCTTTCTATGAGAAAGACTGATTTATTCCAGAGATCAGATCTGTATGGAAGCTCCCTAATATAGCTCTCACCCTGAATAATCAGATAGGAACCTAGTCATCTGGTTTTATGAAATATAACTGGTGAATTCCCAGGCATTTAAAAGTTGAGAAATCAAGGATGAAAGACCATGGAGAACGTTAGGATAGAAATGACAAAAAGAAGAAAATGGTAATTTAGCAGATTAAAGCAGCTTTGAAATCAGAATAAGATGAGGGTAAGAGAATATTTGTGTGGTTCATTTCAGGGATGGTAAAAGTCGTTTCTATCGCTCTGAATAGTCTCTAGAGATTGAAAAATTTCTCTTTGTTGTGAAAGCTCTTACTTGCTCAGTCCTCAAAGGCCCTGTTCCTGTGGGATAATCTGTATAGTGGTTAAGATTGTGGTCACAATTTAAATCCTGGTTCTACTGCATATTGGCTATGTGACCTTAAGGCCATTACTTAGGCTCTCTAAGCCTCAGTTTTGTTAACATCAGAAAATTGGAAAAATAATAGCACTTACTTCATAGAGTTATGAGAAATCAATGAGATAGTATATATACAGAGGTTGGCATACTGTCTAGCACATGGTAAGTACAATAAATGGACAGAAGTACTGTCTCCATTATCATCACCAGCACAATTATATGTCCTCTGTCCTACTTATCTGAATATTTCTGCTTGTTTGATGTAGTTCTTCTTGTTTAATAATTCAAGAGGCAAGACTGCCTTCTCCTACAGTGGCTGCAGGTAGAATCCTTGATATTTTAGCTGGACCAAGCTAGTTCAGCACAGGAACACAGGGGCAACCAATTTGGCCAAATTACTACTTAAGAGGAGTTTTCTGTGTCCCTAGGTTACCATGATATTACATTTGATTGACATTTGTTCGATTTTTTTCAGCAATTCATCCTATACTGTGCCTGCTTACCACTAAAACCAGATTTTTTTGAAGGTGAAGGTTCAAGGGAAGAGCTTGTGAAATGGATGAGTGTGCCATTTAAATTGCCTTGTTTTTTGCTCAGCCTGAGGGTTAAATGATGCTTGTGTTTAAATCCTTCCTGGTTCAATGTTGTAGGTACTCTCATCTGACAAGTCCACTCACTTTATCACATTGCCAAGATTAAATTATGGTACAGCCAGAGGAAGACATGTCTACCCTGTCTACCCAAGTGGGCACAGTATTCTCTCTAAGGAGTTCAAAGCATTTGTCATACAGGTGACCAATACAACTTCTTCTGTCACATATTAGGACTTTATATCTTACACATAAAACTTGATTGTGGTACAGCTCTGTTTTTTACAGCTCAAGGTCAGTTAGTCTTTTTCCACATGGCTGTAACTTATGTTCTTACCTTATAAGTAACTTGGGTAAGGGATGGTAGATGAGGGAGGACCAGAAACACAGCTGAGATTGAGAGGGGGATTATACAGACACAAGGCAAGGATCAGGACTGAGACTGAGATTAACAATGGAAAGTCAAGGGAAGAGGGAGTCTGAAGGAGAACAAGACTGGAGCTTGAGTCAACACAAAAGACATCAGCAGTTCCTCAGTAACTATATATGGGTCTCTGAAAACTATAGGGAGGTGTTTTGTTATTAGCTGAGTAGACTTATATTCAGTAGCTCAGGTTGAAAAATCCATTCATCAAGGAATGTTATATGACACAGGTAAACAATGATAGCTGGAGACTTGGTTAATGTTCTGTATATGTGTATTTTTCTATGTATTACATTTTCTAAACTCTTACCTACCCCTTACCAAACTACATCTACCTCTTGACCATTGGCAAGATGCAAGTGCATAGATAAATAGCTGTTCATGAAACTTAGTTTGGCATTCACTTTTGGAGAATTGATCAAGAATTGATTGCCTACTCCAGTGTGCCTAAGAGTGTTTCTTAAATTTTCCTCTAGGATTCTTATAGTGTGAGCTTTTATATTTAGGCCTTTGATCCATTTAGAGTTGATTTTTATGTACGGTGATAGGTAGGGGTCCTGTTTCAATCTTCTGCATGTGGTCAGCCAGTTTTCCCAGCACCATTTGCTGAATAGGTTCTCTACCCCAGTGGTTGTTGGTGGAGGCTTTGTAGAAATTGAGGTTTTGCTTCCAGAATCTTCTCCTGTTCCATTGGTCTATATGCCTGTTCTTGTACCAATATCAGGCTGTTTGATTGTTGTAGCCTTAAAGTTTAAAGGGAAGTGTGATACGTCCCACTTTGTTTTGTTTGCTGAGGATTGTTTTGCCTATTTATGGTCATTTATGTTTCCATATGAATTTTTATATTGTCATTTCTAGGTCTGAAAAGAATGATGTTGGTAATTTAACGGGTATTGCATTGAATCTGTAGATTGCCTTGGGTAGGATGGACATCTTAACAATGTTAATTCTTCCAGTCCATGAGCATAGAATATTTTTCCATTTGTTTGTGTCTTCTTTGATTTCTTTGAGCAATGTTTTATAGTTTTCATTGAAAAGGTCTTTCACTTCTTTGGTTAAGGAAGACGCCAGGGTATTTCAATTTTTGTGTGTGTGTGGCTATTGTGAATGAGATTATGCTTTTTATTTGGTTCTCTGTTGTTGGTATATAAGAATGCAACTGTCTTTAGCATGTTGATTTTGTACCCTGAGACTTTGCCGAAGTGGGACTTCATCAAACTGAAAAGCTTCTGCAAAGCAAAAGAAACCATCAAGAGAGTGGGGAGACAGTCCACAGAATGGGAAGAGATATTTGCCAACTGTAAATCTGACAAAGGCCTAGCATCCAGGATCTACAAGGAACTCAAACGTGCTGAAAGGAAAAAACAAAAAACCCTATTAAAAAATGGGCAAAAGATATGGGTAGGCACTTCTCAGAAGAAGACATATGAACAGCCAACAGATACATGAAAAAATGCTCAGTCTCGCTAATCATCAAAAAAATGCAGATTAAAACCACACTAAGATCCTAATTCCAGTCAGAATGGCCATCATCAGTAACAAAAAACAACAGATGCTGGAGAGGATGTGGGGAAAACAGAACGCTTCTACACTGTTGCTGGGAGTATAAACTAGTACAATCTCTGTGGAAAACAGTGTGGCAGTTTATAAAAGATCTGAAAATCGACCATCCATACAACCCTACAATCCCCCTTCTGGGTATATACTCAGAGGAACTCAAATCGCTCAATAAAAAAGATACGTGCACATGCATGTTCATTACAGCATTATTCACAATAGCAAAAACATGGAACCAACAGTGCTGCCCATCGAAAGTGGACTGGATAATAAAAATATGGTACATATACATGATGGAATATTATGCAGCCAAAAGGAAAAACAAAATTATGGACTTCGCAGCAACTTGGATGGATTTACAGTCTATAATACTCAGTGATCTATCACAGAAACAAAGATCTGAGTACTACATGTACTCAATCATGAGCGAACCCTGAACATTTATTATAATACTATAAGGGATTGGCAGTAGTGGGACACTGCCAGGGGATGGAGGGGGTCATATAACATCAATAAGGGTACCCAATCTCAAACCAGGCAAAGTGGGGACCCAAACTTTACTTGTACAGTGACCACTTATGTACCTAACCCTGAATTGTACCCTACATCTTTAAAATAAAGATAAAGAAAATAATAAATTAAAAAAATAAACTTAGTTTGACTCCAGAAGTAAGATACAATTGGATCCATATCACTACTACCTGACCCACCAAGGCAGTAGGGGATAGGGAATTTGTTTAGGCTATGACATAGTAGGTAGTTTAGGTCTGTATATGACATGCAAGAAGTAGGTTGTAATGCTCATTTAAAGACACACTGCTTTGAATTAGTGAGCCACTTATCCCAGCTACCATCATGCTTCATGCTTCTATGTTTGCCAGGAACCCTTCCTCAATGGAGTAGTTGGGACTGTAAGCCTTGCCAAGTTAGGGTGATATATAGGGAGATTAACTGGGATTGGTTCCAAGTTGGGTATTGCCCCTACATGAATCACATGAGATGGAATCTGGCTTCTCCTTGGAACTCCAGTGCTGGCTAAGAGCATTTAGGTCAGGTGGCAGGAGAGTTTTTTAGTATTAACAGGCCTTGTGTTTGCCTGAAGTGTTCTTCAAACTTTCAGCCTTAAAATTCTAATAACCCTTAAGACAAAGTACTACTATCACCTTATCTATGAAAACTTACCAGATTTACCCCATTTAGAAGCAATTGTTCCTTCCCATAGTATACTACTTGTAACTCTGTCTAGCACATAGGTTTATTGCCTTACATAATAATTGCTTACATATGTTAAAAGATAATTTTCAGAAAAAGATAAAATAATGACTCATACAGATATAAAATGAACTTGTGTTAAAGGTTTTATTTAATTCATGACATTGTAACTGGTTCCAAGGAAAAGGAAAAAAACCGCATATTTATACGGATAAAGAAATGTTGGCTTGAATATGAAAATGGAGGCAAAACTGATCTTTTTCACATTTATCTCCAATTTGCAGAATTGTAAAATAATTCCAGAAGAACTATAGGCTAAAATTAGACAACTTTGGAGGGTGTCCTCTACACAATGCGTAATTTTCCACTGAAACATAATTTATTTAAAATAGTTTCCTGTCTGCCAGGGGAGGGCAGGGCAAGATTGGCAGTAGTGGGAAACTGTCGGGGCAGGGGAGGTGGGGCACACCTCATCAACATTTGTATACCTAATCCTGAATTGTACCCCACATCTTAAAAAATTTAAAAATTAAAAAAAATAGTTTCCCGTTTTGATAAAAAATAATCTCAAAGAAAGACTATACTTGATCACAAAATAAGGCTGATTTCATTAGATTGGATCTGATTATTTCTGTGCATGCAGCAAGAGAGTTCATTTGCCATATAAGAAGGCTTATATGGCAGATGAACACTCTTGCTGCACGCCAGGTTGCAAGACACGGTGGCTCAGGCCTGTAATTCCAGCACTTTCGGATTGCCTGAGCCCACGGGTTCGAGAACAGCCTGGGCAACTTGGTGAAACCTCATCTCTACAATATATCAAAAAATTAGCTGGGTGTGGTAGCGGACACCTGTAGTTCCAGCTACTTGGAAGGCTGAGGTGAAAGGATCGCCTGAGCCCAGCAGGTCGACGCTGGGGTGGCCATGAGCATGCCACTGCACTCCAACCTGGGCAATGGAGTGAGACTCCAACTAAAAAAAAAAAAAGACTTTTTCTCTTAGGAATTTCAAACTTGGTCTTGATTCCTGAGCCTTGTAGCCTGTCCTTTACATATTTTATGAGGAATATCAACAGTGTACTAGGAGCCAGAGATTTCAGGCCAGTGCTAAAGAGTTTCACAGAGAAATTCTAGGATGTCCTTCCACCACAAAGGACATAAAGAGTCAAGAGTTTTTCCAGATGAGGGGCCTGCTTCAGGGGGCTGCCATAAACATCTAGCGGCAGCAGGAATATCTTCAGTCATTACTGTGTTTTGTTGGTTTGTTTATTCAGAACTTCTTTGATCTTACTAGTAAAACTCTTCCCTTGAAGATTTTATAGTCCTAGCCAATGAAAAGCATCATAGTTCTTGAAGTCACATGCTTATGATTTCTAAACCCAATTTCCATTTTCATTTGATCAACCTGTTCTTCCTGTTTCATTTCTCTTGCTTCACAATGTTACAATAAGAATGTATTCCCAATTACAGACCTAAGACAGCGTCAATATAAGTCAGGGAAGTATTCCCACAATACTCTTGAGATTAATTGGTCACAGTGAAGAGGTTGGTTCCACATGCTAAGAAGGAATCTGCTTCTGCCAGTGGAGTGGCCCTTGGCCAACCTGATATATGGCTTTCCACGATCATCATTGTGTGATCAGGCAGGCCTGTTCTCTGTGAGTTAAATTTCATTGTCTGAGGAATGGGAAGGAATATTATCTCTTAGTCATCCAAAGGTGTAGAGGAAGCCATTTAATAGAAACAGAGTTATAATAACCTGGAATCTAAGGAACAGTACTGAAATCCATACTGATATGGGCAGCTGAGCATGTTGCTCCATAGCATATTCTCAAAAGGAAAGATTTATATTTGGAAGGTACATTTTTGACATCTTATTTCTACAATTAGCAAACTGAGAACTACTAGAAGAAACTGAAAGTTGGCACACCTTTTTTTTTTTTTCCCAATTTTTATAAAATAAGCATAGATCCACAGGGAGTTACAAAAATAGTTCAGAGAGGTCCTGGACACCTTTTACCCAGTTTCCCCCAGTAGTTAAATTTGACATACCTGTAGTACAGAATCAAAACCAGAAAGTTGGCCGTTGGCCTTGCTAAGCTATGGTATGACCATGTGCTCTTTGAGCTATGGCCAGGCTGTGTTTCCTGGCTTTGGCCCCCTTTCCTACCTTGGGGAGATGAATCTTCTCTCTCTCTCTCTCTGTCTCTCTCTCTAACTTACTTTTAAATAAACCATATTTTCTGATCTAACTTCTGTGCAGTTCTTTGCATCTTTCATGCGGCATTGGATCACACACTAGACACCCCACACCCCCAGCAGGCCTGACCTAACATTCTGGATTATGACCTCTAACATTTTTGGAGGTTCCATCGAGATCTGCCACTCAAAAAAAGATTTTTTTAAAAACCCAGAAAGTTCACATTGGTGCAGTATGTGTTTGCCATTTTATCATGTGTTGATTCATGCAAACATCAATACAATCAAGATACAGAGCTATTCCATCTCTACAAAGATCTCTCTTGTATTACCTTTATAAAGTTATATCTGCACCCTCCTCAACACCACCTTCCTTAACTCCTGTCCATCTCTAATCTGTAATCTCTTTTCTATCTCTATAGTGTTGTCACTTTGAGATTGTTATGTAAATGAAATCATACAATATGTGATCTTTTGAGATTGATTTGTTTCACTTGACATTTGTTTCACAAAAGTAACATTGTGATCCATCCAAGATGTCTTCTCTATCAATATAGTTCATTCCTTTTTGTTGTTGAGTAGCATTTCATGGTATGAATGTACCATAGTGTGTTTAGCTAATGTAACCTATTGAAGGATATTTTTGCTGTTTCCAATTTTTTGTTATCACAGATAAGGCTTCTATGGACATGCATGTACAAGTTTTTGTATGGATAGAAATTTTCACTAATCTGGGATAAATGCCCAGGACTGAAACTATAAGTATATGGTAAATGTATTTTAGTTTTTGAGGAAAGTGACAGCATGTATTTGGGTCATATTTTTTATCCGCTCTGCCAGGTGTGGGGAGGTTGTGAAAGTCCAGGTTTCCCATTTGACCTCCATTGACACCCCTGGGGGGGGAAGTGTGGGGATGGGCACCTCATTACTGCTTGGATCGATGGGAGTTCTGGCTCCGCAGTAGGCCTCCACTGATACCACCCTGTATGTACTCCTTACTGCTCGCCATTGATCTTCAGTGACACCTTGGTGGTAAGGGTGGAGTGCTCATTACCATTGGAAGGTGGTGAAAGTGCTGGCTTCCCACTTGGAGTTCTCTGATACCACCCAGGCATTGGGGGTAGGGGCACCCTTCCTTACAGCTAGGTACAAGTATAAGTCCCACCACTTGGCCTTTGCTGGTAAGACTGGAGTGAGGCTGCAGTCGTATTTTGCAGTGGTATTTGGTTGGAGTAGGATAGTTTTCCTGATCACCCCCCTTTCTTGGTCCTTTGTCTAAATAGAGCTAGCCTTTCTTGGAGGTTTTTGTTTTGTTTTGTTTTTGTCTGTGCCACTGGGGCTTCTCCAGCACTCAGTCCAGGATAAAGCAAAAAGCAAACCCAGATAACTTATTGCTGTGTCTTTCCTCAGATTTCAAGGTCCCTAGCTACTCTTGCCCTTTTCCCACTTTTCAGAGTTCTCTTGTATTTGCTCTATATACAATGCCCATGGTTTTTAGTGGTACTTAGCAAGAAGAATAGGAAGAAGTGTATCTATTCCATCTTCATCCAGAACTGGAAGCCTGACAAAACCCTTTTAAATGACTGTTTCTCCTCTAAAAACATAAGTCTGATCATGTCTCTGCCCTTCTTTAAACAGTCTTATAGCACCCAGCTGTCAAAAGGATAAAATTCCAACCCTTAATACTAACATTGAAGGTTTTCATTATCTCACCACTAGTAATAACAGTCATGCCTTATGCAGCTCCCCACTATGCACATGTACTCGCCAGTTACAAAGGATTTCTCATGCTCCATTTCTTCAATGCACCATGCTTTTTCATGGCTTCTTGTTTTGCGCATGCTAGTGCACATGCAATCAGCTGGCCATACCTTTCTCCTCTTCACTTGGCATTCTTCAAATTCTTCACTAGCTATTCTCCAAACCTGGTTCTCATATTACCTATGGTGAAGCCTTCTGAGACTCTCCCAGAGTTACCTAATCCCTTCTCAGTTCCACCATAGCATACCTCTGAAACTTATTTCTTGTCTGAGTTGATCTCTTCTGCCACAGCCTTTTGGGGTGAGATTGTCTCTACACATCACTGTCCTATTCAACTGTAAATTCTTTGAGGCCAGGGACTGTGCCTGTCTTCTTCATCTAAGTATCCTCAGCACATAACATTGTGTCTGGCACAGAGTTGGCACTCAACAAATGTTTATTAAATGAGTAAATGAATGAATGGTTACTTTCAGATACTAGAACAACCGAAATCTGTCCCCAGCTGTGTGACTAGGCTACCTGAGGATAACTCACTTTTGTTGTTACCATATATTCCTTTTGATTTTTCCTCTAAGTAAAATGACTTGGACAATTACAATAATTTAACCACTTCCCCATCCTGCCTTTGGTTTGTCTTCCTGTATACCTGCTGCCACCACTGGTATCCTAAGGAGGTTGACCATTTGAGAGCAGGGAGGCCCTGTTGGTTGACTGATGTGGTCTCCAAAGCCCATTCTTCAGGCCATTATTAGCCGTCTATCTAATCTTCAACAGACTGAAGCCCTACTTTTGGCCAGTTATGTCAGGGCTGGGACTTTCTTTGCTAAGCATGCCAGAACTTTGGCTTCTATTGAGAAATAAAACCTTTTGGGGTACATCGCCACTTTGGTTATTTATCTTTTGCCTGTCTTGTCTGGGAGGAATTTAATAATTACTCTTCTTAGTAAGATTTCAGTGTGTAACATATTTAAGACAATAATAACTTCTTTCATTTTTATGACACTTTAATCAAGCCATACATAGATCCTTGTCAACCCCAAATTATTCAACATATGTTATCACAATGCTTACAATAACTCAGTTAAATTGTATACACACACATATGGTATTAAGGATTTTGCAGGTCAAATGTTCTATTATACCCATTGATCCTTTTTTAAGGACTCTGATCCTTTTTAAGGACTCTGATCCTTTGGCCCCTATATTTTGTTTTCATTTATAATGGCCATTCTCTCAGCTGTGGTCAATATCTGATTCTAATACTGCATATAAGCTCCTGCACACATAATAATTGCTCCATTTACCAAATCTACTTAATGCAGCCAGGCACCATTATACTTTCTATGCATAAATTTTTGCAACCACCCTGCAAGGTAGGTGTTACTGTCTATATCATACAGGTGAGAGAACTGAGGTTCACAGTAGGACTAAGTATCTGAGCCAGGACTGGCTGATTCTAAGCCCATATTCTTTCCACTACACCACTCTGCCTCTCAATAAAAAAGCCTAATATGAAACTGAATGTTTAAAAGATTGAATAATTATAATCTTTCCTAATATCCCAATTCTTACCCTCTTAATCAAGACTAGATCTTGATTCTAACATGAAAAAGTTATGCTAATCTCTATTAGTAAGGCAGAAGTGGGAGGAAGGAAATGTGTTCAAAGAATTATGCTTGTGTGTGGTAAAATTTGGAGGTTCTGTTGTCTAGTGGCTTATTTTCATGGCATTTGTCCTCACTGACTTTCTTAAGTATTCAGGTCCTTTTGTTCCTTTGATAAAACCAGGGAGGACACTTGCTGCCATGCCTAAAAGGGCCTAAACAGCTAACTGGCTACCCAAAAAGCCTGACCACACACAGTTGAACTTGCTAGCAATAGGGACTGGTATTTGTGGGTAAAATGGTTTCTTCCTCACAGGTGTCTGATACTAAACCATAGTATTTTTGACAAATCATAGGGCTATCTACACAAGAATGGAGGACCTTTTCCTTTAGCATTTGGTTTAGTAGCTCCTCCCTTCCCTTGTTTCCTTCAGAAACTGTCCACATCCTGCAGAGTTTGAGGGGGTGGCGTGTGGACGGTGTCAAGTAGCAGCAAGCAAGAAGGTGAGTCAAGAGCGGGGAGGTTGTGTGTTGTGTAGGTGAATGAAAGAAGTCCCTAAGCCATAATATCCCTCTTTGTCACAACCCACCTCCCAACCTCCCCCCATGACCCCCTCACCCCCCACCCCCACCCCCGGGCACAGAAAGCAAAGATATTATCCAGCTCACCTACAGGAATAAGTGAGAAAGAGTTCCAACATTGGTAGGAGTGCTCCCACTGCCATCAGGGATACATGGCTGGAATTCGCAGGAAGTAACTTGAGACAAGGCAAAGATTCTTTCAGGACTGGCCCTGCTCCCGGCTACTTGTGGGCACACTAAATAACAGCCATACTACCATGAAGGCACATTCTTAATATCTCTCAGAGTCCCAGCCCCAGGCAAGCATGGTACCCTGAGAGGGATGAACACAGCTTCTCTAAAGGGACATGACAAATGAGCAGTAGTGACTGTCATTCTTGGCTTCTCTCTGTCTGAAATGGAAAGACAGATGTTCCACCCTGCTGCAGACTGGAGAGCACCTCTGAAGCTCTGAAGACAGTCTCCCATCCCTCGGGTGATGTCCACCTACTCCTCCCAGATAGCATCAAATAGCTTCAGCTACTTCCTTGTCTTATTTAAATCCCAATTTGATCCTTCCCTGTAGTCCCTTAGAAAAAAGTGACTGTCTTTCTGGGGATAACAGCTCATTCCTCTAGTTTATTTTATACTCCTCAAAAAGGGGTTACCTTAATCTGGGGTGCCTGGGATGATTGACCCCCAAAACTGGTTCATCATATGTTCAGAGACAGCAGGTCCAGGTAAATCAGGGCATAAAGTCACCCTACCCAGATGGGTAATAGCCACCTAATTGACATGTAAAAAATAAATGAATGTACACCTGGGCCCAGTGTAGCCTAAGGATTTGATTTAGCTAGCTGTCCACTTTGGCGTTTCCCCTCGTCCCACCTCATGGAACACAGTATTTGTGCCTTTCTTCTATTACCTTCTTCTTTCCTCTCTATTTCTTTGCTTCCTGTCCTTAGCTTGTGGCCCTTGTCGTGTCAGCCGCTAGACCCATACTCCTGACTGCCAGCATTAGCAGAGGGCTTTGCAACTCTGCTCACCCTCTGTCGATTCCAGGGCTGGTACCAGCCAAGCCCATTCTGGGTCCTAACCTGTTTGGTGGAGTTGTTCCTCCGCTTCCCAGACCTTGCACTTGGGGCCTGGGCACTCCCAGGAGCTAGGGGGAGGGTGGGGTTAAGCCTGAAACAGTGCCCAAACACATTCCAATTTTTATGTTCTATTAACAATTTTATTCTCCGGGAGAATACTTCCCTTGCCACACCTCTGTAGTTGACTTGGGTTCCCGTTCACGGATTTCACATTATCTTCTATTGGTAGGTGGAAACATACCCCGAAACCTGCGGGCTGGAGGCCGTCACTTTGAAGCGCCCAGAAGTCCCTGCCTCGTAGCCCCAGTGGCCCTGCACTGCCGCCCGGCTGCTTGCCGGCAGGAGGGAGCGCAGGCAGCTGCAGCACCGCCAGCGCGAGCAGGTGGGCGTCAGTGCCTGCGAAGGGCAGCAGGAGGATCCTGGCCGGCCCGATGCTGGTCTGGAGTCTGAGCAGGGCAGGAAGCCCCAGCCTGAGCCAAATACCGTCCCTCCCTGAAAAACCTCCTGCGCCCCCTCCTCCACACTCGGATCGGTGTCACGTGAGGGACTGCTGAGCGTCCGTTCTAGCCCCTAGCGAGCCTCAGTGTCGCGTCTGTGTCAGGGCTCTCCGTTCCTCAGGACAGGAAGCGCTGCGGGACAGCTGCGGGGGGCGGGACGTCACACGGAGCGGATTGCGCTTTCGGTTCCCCGACGGGGTCCAGGCAGCACAGGGCAGAGAGAGGAGTCCGCAGAAACTCCCAGAACGTCGGTCCCTGGCTGGAGAGCAAAGCACCCAAACACCCAGGTGCTCGCGACCGGACTGGGGGATGGCCCGCCGGTCTGCGCTGGGCCGGACCCCAAGGGCGGTCAGGTGCAAGGGGGCGGGGGCTCCCGTCCTCCGGCTGCGGGGCCAGGGCGGGCCGGCTGGCGGGGCATTTAAACCCCGCTGACAGGCCGTCCGGAACACGCGCCTGGCTCTGCACCCTCTCTGTCGACTCGGCTTCGGATACCGGTCGGGCAAGATGCGGTCTTCGCTGGCTCCGGGTGTCTGGTTCTTCCGAACCTTCTCCAGGGACAGCTGGTGAGCGGGGCGGGGCAGGAGGCGCGCCGGCCGGGCAGATCCCCGCGGGCGGGGACCTCCTGGAACTCGAGTCTCGCCAGGGGGCCGCGTCGTCCCGTCCCCCCCCCACCCCCCACGACCGACTGGGTCGGCCCGGCGTCGCTGCGCGTCCCGGGCTCCTTGGCGGCGCCAGCCTGGATGGCTAAGAACACTCTCCCTGCCTAACTCCGCCCGCGTCCCCCCAGGCTGTGACGCTGGCTCTATGACAGGTGAACAGGCTGCCTGGGAGGGTCTCCATCGGTTCCCGTTTGCAGTCTTCCCCTGCACACACACACACACACACACACACACACACACTCACACACACACACACACACACGGGGCACCTGCAGGGCGCCGGGACTTGCAGCCCGGGGAACAGAGGCCGGGTTGGTGGAGTAAAAAGGTGGCCATTGGGGCTCCTCAGTGACCCTTTTGGTCTCTTGTAGCCCTCGGGTAGCACCAAGGCCAGAGCTCGGTGGTCCTGGGAACTTGCCTTGAGGAGGCGTCCAGTCCTGAGAGACAAACTTGGAAAGCGCACACCTCCCAGAGCAGAGCGGCAGCGGCTCCGTGGCTGGGGGCCCCCAGACAGTGGAAGAGCTGGCTTCCACAGTGGTTTTCCTGCTGACCATGGGAGGCCACACATGTGGGGCTGGTAGGTGGGGTAGAGAGGTTTCAGCCTCTCTTCCTCAGGGGCATTCAAACGCTGGAGCAGTTTGTTCAGTCTGAACACATATTATTTTAGTAGTGTTAGTTGCCATCATTTACAAATTATAAAACTTAACAAAAACAGCGAGATTCCTGGCTTCTCTTGAAAAATAGATGTGACAACACCAGGCCTACAATTCCAAATTAAATTAATAGAATTGAGGAGCCACCTTCAAATAAGGTAGGTACTTTTAAGACGACCAGCTTGTCCTGATTTAAAACAGAAAGCCTTTCCCCCACCCTCTCAGTCCTGGGCAATGCAAGACGGTTACCTTGCACTCTCCAGCTGGTGGCAGTCCTCATTGCTCCCAGCCTTCTTCACTCACTTGGGTTACTCACCTAGTCCTTTTTTAGTCTGGGGCTGCTAAAAGACTTTTTTAAACAGATATGAAAATCATAACTCTCTTAAGGATATAAAAATGAACATGTGATAAAGATGTTATTTTACTCATAATAAAGGAGTCAGAAGATATTATAATTGGTTCAAAACAGGATGCAGAGAGAGGATGGGGAGTTATTGCTTAATGAGTATGAAGTTCCAGTTAGAGAAGATGAAAAATTTCTGGAGATAGATGGTGGTGATAGATGGTGGTTGTACAATAATGTGATTATACTTAATCCCACTTCAGTGTACACTTAAAAGTAATTAAAATGATAAAGTTTATGTTATGTATATTTTACCATAATTTTAAAAAAAGAATCTGAAAGCATCCTCATGTATAGATCTAGAATATTGAGGCCAAACTGGCTTTTCCGCAGGTTGGGAGGGAGGATGTTGAAACTAGCTCCATAGATATATTTTGCATGATTTATCAGTCCAACACTTTAAAGAATTGTAGAATAGTTCAATAGTCAGTGAAAGGCTACATCTGATAACCTGGAGCGGTATCCTTTAGACAATGCATAGTTTTCCATTGAAACACACACTTTTTTATTCTACAGTTTCCCCTGTTTTGATTTTGAAAAAAATATCCTGGAAGAATTATGCTTAATCACAAAATAAAGCTGGTCTTATTAGATTTGATCTGATTATTTGCATAGGGACATCAAGAGTGTTAATTATAGGCTTCTTTAAGTTTGCTTTCCTGGAAGTTTTCATAAGTAATCCTAGATTAGACTTTTAAAAGCCCGTAATTATTTATTGTCCTGAGATTAGGAAGCCAAGTCAAGAAACTATCTCCACCAGGTTTCGCCTGCTGTACCTATAAATTTGGCAAATTCCTCTCTTCTCAAGGTCCCCCAAATATCCTGAAGTTTTTAGACCAGCCAGGGAGTGACTTTCCTTTTTGCTTGTAAAGCTGAAAACCCAGCAAACCAGTTTTCTTGGGAGGATTTTATTAGTACTAGCTCCATACAGTGAGCCTTAATTCCTTAAAAGGGGTTGGTTATATCTGATTAGATGAGCATCCTTGCCAAATAGGCCTTGGGTGCATAACAAATTTTTCCAATTATGTACTGGCAAAAAAGAGGACAGATTCATATTAAACCTAGGTAAATAACCATATTGCCATGAAGAACAAGGAGACGCAACAAGAGTTTCTGAATTCTGAGGAGTCAGGTAGGGAGAAAAAGATATTTACAAATGGTTCACTTCAGTATGAAAACAGAGTCTACTAAATTGTTATGGGTTAATATAGCTTAAGAAGAAAAAGAAAGATCTTCATATATCCAGAAAATAGAACACTATAATCACATTAACAATATTCCAAACATAAAGGACAGTCATCCCTCATCAGTTCATTCAGTCCCATGTGATTAGTTTTGTTCTACTGAATCTTGGGTTAGCATTCTCAAAAACCCGTCTGCTTCTTGACTAAAGAGTTTTGGAATTTCTGATTTCAGTCTAGTATGTTCTTAAAGTTGTCTGAGTGGTGCCATCAGAAGCCTGTACCCAAGATTAAGTACTCAATACAGTGTTTTTCTGAGACAGTACTTGATTGTTATAGATAAAAATCCTGGCCTGCCAGGCCCAATGGCATGCTGCTCATAGTCCCAGATACTTGGAAGTTGAGGCAGGAGGATCATTTGAGCTCAGAAGTTCTAGGCTATAGTCAGCGATGGTTACACCTGAGAATAGACGGAATAGAGAGATTCCGTCTCTTACAAAAACTCTATCTTATAGCTGATTGCCGAACATTTAGAAAGCATCAGAGTAAATAAAAACTATCTGTGACAAAGAATTTTAAAGCGCTGGTTAACTTATTATTATTATTATTTCTCTTTTTTTCCTGTATTTTTTTTTAATTTTAAAGATGTGTGGTACAATTCGGGGTTAGATATACAAATGTTCATTATGCTGGTACCCTTGTTGATGAGGTGTGCCCCCCCCCTTCCCCTGGCAGTTGATAATTTTTAAAAATTAACATAATATAACTGACAAGAAAATTTAGTTGGTTCTTCAAACGAAGTCAATCCAAACAACAAAAAAAAATCTAGATGATGTCTAAAAACATAACACTAATTTCCAAGAAGACAGTGAACATTACATTAATTTATAAAAATGGGTGAATATAATATTTATAGAGAAAAAATCTTAAGATGTATCATAAAAATCCTGAGGTATAATTTACATAATATACCGAGACTCTCAAGAGATTCAGTAAGTTTATGAAAACCAATGGCCTGGAAGATGCTAGACTTCAATTAAAGAAGTAAAGTTGCAGCCTGTAATATTTTAAACACTGACAACACTATACTGTTGTCATCAGGCAAAGTGCCACCAGAGTCCTGATAAACAAAAACGTATCATGGACAGAGGGCACTGAGATATCTGTAGAACTTCTCATACAGCATGTGATTTCTGAAATATTTATATAATAACAACATTTTATCTATATAAATTTAACCTAGAGAAGGCTGAGTATCTCTTCTGATGTGACAATTAGTTCCACGCAATTGATCAATATTAACACATTAAATAAACCTAGTTATTTCTTCACCTCTCTTTTTAAAAGATGAAAGAACAAAACTTTGTGATTTTTCCGGGGATTCTCTTTTTCAAAATAGCATGAATAAACTCATCAAAACTGAACCAGCTTTGGCAAAATTTTAACACACTTGTTTATTTTTAGACTCATTATCTGCACATACTGCGATCCAAGGAAAATCAAAGCCCCTTTCCCACAAACCTTCTACAAACTTGCCCATTCAGGTTTTGTCCTTCACTGTCCTCTTTCTCATTTGGAACAACCAGTCATTTTAGTTAGGATAAAACTGCTCTCTTTCTTTCCCGTAATAAACAAAAACATGTTTCATTACCATGTATATAAAGTTGTATCTCTCTGCCACAGAGTCTCATTCACATATATTAATCACACCCTTTAACCAAAGTAACTGATATTTCTTTTTTTTTTTTTTTTGAGTTGGAGTCTCACTCCATCTCCCAGGCTGGAGTGCAGTGGCACACTCACAGCCACCCCTCCAGCGATCCTTCCACCTCAGCCTTCTAAGTAGCTAGAACTACAGGTGGGCACTACCACACCCAGCTAGTTTTTGATTTATTGTAGAGACAAGGTCTTGCCAATTTGCCTGGGCTGGTCTCGAACCCACAGGCTCAGGCAATCCACTCACCTCGGTCTCCCAAAGTGCTGGGATTACAGACTGAGCCACTGAGCCTGGCCTAGTAACTGGTATTTCAGAGAAAATGGCGGGTAGGGAGAGTGGCTATAAATATAAATAATCTGTCACACACAGGCATTTTAGGAGAGCTCAGGAATACATGTAACACTTTCTTGAGTCATGTCACTTGCACACTTTTCAAAGTGTGAATTCAGCTGCTGTGTTCTCTGACATCTCTGAAATTTAAGGCAGACTCAGAATGAAATTCTTTCACCACTGTGGGCCCTGAAGTAGTTACCTTTGCTGAGCCTCAGTTTCCTCGTTATCAGGTGGGTTCTTGAAAGTAAATGTGATAATATAAGAAAATATCCTTGACCCCTCGTGGCTGATGGAAGGTACCCAGTAGGTATTCTTTTACTTCCTTCCTGATGAATATGTGTTTGAATTCCTATCAAACACTAAATGTCATGTAGTTCTATTTCAGGTTATATTATTATGCTGAACTCTGAGGCCTGCAAAGACAATTAAGACAGGTTCTACCCTCTTAGAACTAAGGATCAAGCTAGAGAGAGGGTGTATACACATAGGTCAGCAATTTTAGAAGACCCTGCACTGTGTACCAAAGGGTGATGTTTCATATGCACTGTGTTGTCCAGGGGACCAGCTAGGGGAAGATAGAGATCAGCTGAGGTGGTTTTGAAGAAAGCTGCTTTGTTGAGCGTGTCTAACACCTGAAGTTTTAGAGACTACATGTGTAAATTGCTTGGCATACGGGAAGCACGTGGTGTATCGTGGCTCTTACTGTCATTATTAGTAATGATATTATTATTATAGGTAGATGTTAACCCAGTTCACCTTTCCTGAACAAAATATAGGCTGGGGTGGAGGCAGATAGGAATAAAGACTTATAGTCTGAACATTAGAAATGAACTCTGTCACACTTAACTGCTTTCACATATCCCCAAGGAGGGCATTTAAGCAGAAGTGAAGAAGACAGAGTAGGAAGTTGAAGGTGAATTGGCCCCAGGCTTTAGACTCCTCATCTGTAAATTGAAGACAATAGTAATACCTGTGTCATACAATTGTTGTGAGGTTTAAACGAGGTATGACGTGAAAAGTACTTAGATGAGTGCTAGGCTCATATGAAACACTGAGTAAACACTCATTATTAACTATTGTTCTATCTGCTTTTCCTATGACTTTTGTGCCAGGCATTGGTTATTTGTAATTCTTATAGAACTGCCAAGTGAATGTTAGCTTCCCCATCAAACATATGGGTATAATGAGGCACAGAAAAGTATGTAAGCCTGTCCAGCACCACAAAGCTAATAAATAACTAAGCTGGAATTTGAATTCAGGTTCGTCTGATTTCTAAGCCTAAGTCTTTCCTCTGTCTTCCATAGTGTGGGGAGGGGAAAAGGTCACATGGCCATTTGACTTCAGACAAATCACTTAATCTCTCTAAGGCTCGATTTCCTTCTCTATTAAATGGAAATAACAACGTACCTGTATCACAGGGTTTTGGTGAAGTCAGATGAGAAGCTACTTAAAGCACTTAGCCCAATGCCTAGCATACTTGGTATTCGCTAGGTACTTATACATTTCTGTGGAGGGAGAGATTAATCTCCTCTACGAGAAGGTAGTCTTTGAGTGAGTAGAGATCACAGAGCCAGCAAAGAGCGTGGGGGTGAAGACATGGCCTGTCTACAGACTGGTAACATGTGGTTATGGCTGGCAGGAGCATAGGGTACCACAGGAGCAGTTCCTGGAAAGGAGGCTGGGAGCCATGTGGTACCAGGTGTGCAAAGGCAGCTGCATCCCAACAAGAGTCAGAGACAGGAGTTTCTGCCGGAGACGATGGTACTGCTCTCCTCCTCCTGCCAGGCCTTCTCTGTCAGGATGTGGGTGGACAGCTTCCATGGTGTTTCATAGCCATAGAGTGCCCGAAGTTTCCCAGCCCTGGGCCTGGCTGGTACCTGCCTTCCGTCTGCGTGGGCATGTCTGGGGGCAGCCGGCAGCATGGGAGATGACTGTGGCTGGTGCTATGGGCTGGGCCCATTTCCTGGGGCCCTCTGAGAGAGCCAGCTCAAGCTGTGGAGAAGAGGAGCTTGTGGGAGGAGAGACCAGGGTGACAGCAGCTGGATGAGCAGGAATGGGCGGGAGGATGGACTGGGCTGGCAGGAAGAGCAGGGCTGTGAGCTCCCACAATGCTGTCTTCCCCACACCCTGATCTTCACTGTGGGCTGGGAAAGGCCATAGCTGAGCTGGTGGCTGCAGCCAGGATGGATGATTCTGCCCTGCGGAGTTAGCGAAGGGCATTCACAGACAGATACTGGTGTCTACCCTCAGCAAGACTCATACCGAAAGAAAACCTACTGCGTGCCAGATACGTTCACATCCACGTTATCCTTATCACAATCCTGTGCGGCAGGAGTTATCTTCTTTAAAAGAAGATCAAACTGAGGTGTAGGAAGGTTAAACAACTTGCCCAAGGGCACAGTAAGTAGCAGGATGAGAAATTAAGACTCGGCCTCTTTTGGTCTTAGTCTGATGTCCTTCCTTTTCCCAATTCTGCAACGGCCCCAGTCAGATCAGGGGCCTATGTGGCTTTCTCACTTTATTTTCCTGATGACTGCAAAGAGATGCTTGGTTAGGGCGGAGAAAGAGCTGCTTAAAACAGGTTATTATGGGAAAAGGCTGCTCTGAAAAGGTAATGAGGCCTCCTCCGGAGAACCTGGAGGCTGGGCCTGTGATCCCAACTCCCACCTTCCAGGAGAAGTGTGTGACCCTGTGGGGGTCCCCACCCCCATCCCCTCGTGACTGCCAGCTTCCTCCCCACCCCCACCCCAGCTGCTTTCTGCACTTCCTCTTCCACCCTGCTATTTCCTCTTTCCCTCCTTACTGAGCTAGCTGGTGTGTACTCACTGGCTTGGGTGGTGCTGTCTGACTCAGCCCCCATGGACTGATCTAGAAGGTAGCAGCAGGGTTTTGAAATAGTCTGTATGATTGGCCAAGGCCTTGTTTCTTCCAGTCAAACTGCACCAACTGAGAGCTGAGGTTGGAGTTGAACAGTCCCAAAGTAACAACAAAATTGATGACAGGCGCCAGGGGCAGAATCCCCAAGCCCAAGACTCTTCCTTATCTGATTGTCGCTCAGCTGGTGTGTGTATAGGGCTGGGGGCAGATGGTGTCACTGCTCTCATTGGGCTTCTGGCTCTTGCCTCATCCCTGGATCCTTTCCTGCACAGGAGAAGGAAGGAGTGGGTGAGGGTGAGGAATCCTAAAAGAAAGGCCATAATTTACTCCCTACTCCCTGGGCAGGACCACAGCTCTGCCATCATCAACATGCTTCCATCTATGATATTTACACAACCTTTCTTCAGAAGCGAGCCCAATTTCATACCTGTTGGCCGCCTCTTCTAACCCCCACCAGCTCCCACTCTCCTCCACAGTCGTTCCAGTTGCCTAAACAAAACCTCATACTATAGCTTAAAGCCACATCTTTTCACTCTGAGCATTCAGGGTTCCTCAACTCAGCTTTCTTTCCAAAGCAAAACAACTTATCTTGTATTTTCTTCTTGCCTTAAAAAGATTATCATCTTAGTCACCAATCTCTTCTGAAAGTCCTGAGTTCCTTGTGGCCACTGGCCAATGGCTCTCTTCTCTGGAAAGAATCTTGGGCCAAGCTACAGTATGAGGTTTTGTTTAGGCAACTGGAACGACTGTGGAGGAGAGTGGGAGCTGGCTCCTGCCCTGGGAACGCTTCATGTCTTCTGCCTCAGAGGCCCTCCCAGAGGTGGCTTGTCCTTGTCCCAACTTATGCACTGAAGACCTGGCTCAGGGCTCTGCCCTGTCATGTCTGTTTCTGGCTGGCCTTTCCCTACCAGGATATCTTCCAGTGGCAGTAGAGGACTTGGCAGAGGGTAGGGGTGGTGGCACTGTCACCACTGGCCCTGGCCTGGCTCTTACTGTGCCCAGCCCTCTATCCTTTTCATATCTGCCAAGTCCCAGAACAGGCACATCCAAGAACAGGCCACCAAGTCCATTTTCTCAGGGCAAGTGCCAGAGTCACCTGCAGCCACAGCCAGCTCAGCCTGGGACAAGGGGGTAACTTGGGAGCCAATGGGGACGCTACCATCTCCTAAGGCCAGCGTCCCTCTTCTTTTTAGCCATTGTAGTAGTGGTGGTAGTAGATCCTACAAGATTTTTGTTTATTTGTTTCTAGTCTGTGGTTGCTTTGGAACACACTGTTCCTTGTATTGATCCCAGAAGCGTTCCTGGTGCAAAGTCTTAATACGGTTGATAAAGCTATCATCGTGCTCCTTCGAAAGAATAAGTTGGACTGTCAGCTAATAGTTAAGAGATAGCAAATTCCCTCTTGATCTGACTTGGTTATTCAGTAACCAGTATAGGATGCGGGGAGGTGGGACTCAGAAGTGCCACCTCTTGCTAGCAAAGACTTAGAGGGTCATGGGACAGCTGGCCCCACCTGAAACAGCCCAGGGGCCTTGCTCTGCATGCCCTTTGGTCCCTGGCCTGCTTGTCCAGCCTGGCCTGGCCCCTGGGACTAGCTAGGCAAGGCCTCACTGTGCATATTGCGTCCCCTGCTCCCCTTCTGAGACCTCTTGACTCGTTAGGAAAGGGCTGGTGAGACAAGAAGTGAAACCTGTGGGTTCTAACATGGACGAAGCATGTCAGCTGCCCTTCCTGTGAGTTAATGCGAGCTTGGAAGCCTTGGCCTTGGCCTAGCCTAGACCCTAACTTTACCAATGTCCCCAGTCCCCTCAGAATTATGGCATCTTGGCCTTTTTCTCAGAACATGTGATGCAGTGAAATGGAAAGAGCATGAGACCAAGAGGCAGCCTCACCCAAGCACGCCATGCTCAGCTCATGGTATAACTTTGAGCTCATCCCTCTATTCCTCTGGAGTCCAGGCAAGAAGTTCCAGAGGAGGCCAAACACAAACTTTACAAACACAGTTGAGGACCCCTGCCCCTAGGAGTCATGACTCTCCTGCTATCTTGGGTGTTGGAGTCAGAGCTGGGAAGGAGGTCAGGCCAGCCCCTGGAGGAGGACAACACTGGAATCTCCAAATCTGGCAGGTCAGGATGCCAGTGGGGACCCCTGCTTCCTGTCTGTTCCTGAGAGCAGGTGGGAAGGCTCTAGCAGACGAGGGTCTCTGCTCTGACCCATTGCGGGTTCCCAGAAGCAAGGGGAAGCTCTAGGAGCTTCAGGGGATCTTTGTGTTCGTTGAAACCCAGATGACAGTGGGGAGGTGGGAAGGTGGGGAGGTGGGGGGGACATAGCCATACAGCCATTCAAATCTCTTCTAACTTCCAGGTAAGTCCAGGATCTGGAATCCCCACTCCCTGGAGAAGTTTGGTGCCAGTCCCTGACCCCACTTGCTCTCCTAACAGAGCAACATGTCTGTCTAGGCCTCTCCAGTTCTTCTTCCTCTGCTGAACGTATGAAACATACTCGCTGTCATTTCTAAGTGCCCACTGGGTGTCAGGAACAATTTAAGACCTTTTATACACATCATCTCACTAACGATGATAAGGGTAATAATCTCTCTGCTTTTCAGAGATCAAATAGATTTAGGGACTGAAACCAGTTTTTCTTGATTCCTAAGTCCTTGTTCTTTTCTCTTATAGACATCAGCTCCTTGAAATGTACCGCCTAGGGTCCCCCGCGATGCTACCATGTGCCCAGGAGTGCCTGGCAGGATAGAAAAGGCACAGGGCGCTGGCCTGTCCCTCAATGAGGAGGCCTGCCTGGGGCTTCCTGCCAAAACCTACAGAGTCTTCACTTGGCTTAGCCTGGCTGGTGTCCAGAGCACCCTGACCCAGGAAATCCCAGCCCCCTTCAGTGGCCTCCCATCACCTCCAGAGACAGCCTAAACTTCACAGCTTGGTACCCAAGGTCCTGTGTGGCCCGGTCCCTGCCCCTTCCCAGCCACCTCTCCTTGTCCACTTGGCTTGGTCCCACCTTCCCATATCCTGACTGCCACAGAGTTCCCCAAACAGGTAGTGTTATTTCACGCCTCTGTGCTTTCGCACACCTGCTTCCTCTGCCTGGCACAAGCTCCTTGTCACAGCCCTGGTTGGCCTGGGCACCTCCTGTTTGTTTTTGAAGATGCAGCTGAAGCCTCACCTCCAAGAATCCTTTTCTGAAGCTGCTGCCATCCTGCTGGACTCGGTGTCCCTCCTTCGTGCTTCCACGTCATGTGGGGCTGCTCTCTGTTATAGCATCGTCACGCCAGTTCTAACGCCTCTCCCCGCACTGATCTGGTCCTCCAGGGTGGGGAGATCCCTCTTACAGTTTCTCTTGCTACTGCTGGATCTCTAGCATGGGGCCAGCCACAGGATAGGCACAGGGGTGGATGGGAGAGGAGTCTTATCTCTGCCAAAAAGAATCAGGATGTTAGAAATGAGTGTGAGTGCGTCTGTCCTTCTGGCGAAGCTCCTCCTACCAAGGTTGGGAGGAACAGGACTCCAGGTAAAAGGGACATGGAACAGATAAGGAAGAATACTTGGGACCACAGGCAGGAGAAAGTCAGGGGAGCATGGGCTGAGGTTGCTCCTGGGTGGGCAGGTCCTGGGCCTGGGCGGAAGCTGTGTGGTGGTGGGAGTAGAGGTGGGGGGAGGGTTGCTGGCAGCCCGCCTGTCCTTTTGGACCCCCTGAGAGGACTAAGCGTGTCTTTTGAGGTGCAGCCTGGCTTCCCAGTGAGCACCAGGACTGTGTAGCTGGCAGGGAACTCACTGCTGTGCCTGTCATGGGAGAACAGTCATAGCCAGGGACCCTGGGGATCTGACCCAGAGAGGATCTGATTTGTCACCATGGTCAGTGGTCAAACATCCTGGCAGGGGCTCTGGCACATCCATGAGTTCAACGAAGGTAGGCTCAACTGACCTAGGGGCCTTAAAGGGGGTACCACCAGGGAACTAGGAACTAGGGTGAGAGTAAGATTGTGTTCAGTTATCTTGTGGGATAGATGGGGCTGATGGTAGCATCCATGTGCAACTGCTGAGGAAACCAGAGTCAAAAAAGGCTTAGGAACTTGTGTGGGATCACATGGGAAGTTAGTGAGAGGCATCATCAAAGCTTCGCTTTTCCCTGGACCAGGCAGCGTCCCAGGCAGGGCTCCCTGCTATCTACAGGGCTTCCATTCATTACTTTTTGCAGAAGACCAGGTGGACACCTTCTCCAAATTGTCTCTGAGGATCTGCCTTAGATTCTAGAAGTCGCTGAACTAGGAGTTCCAAGCCATATGGCAATGGGTGGAACCCGGAAAACATTGCTGCCACCAAGCTTACTGATTGTCAGTCACTGTGACAAGCACTTGGGGTTGTCCCAGCTTCTCCGTACAACTTGAGTCCCAAGAAAACCTCTGTGATCCACCCATGCATCTTCAGGGACCAGAAGCCAGAGAGGCTGGATTGTAGAGCCACCTGCAATCCAGATAACAACAGCTGGAACCTCATGCTTGCTGGGATGGAAAGCGCTGCAAAGTTTTAAGCAAAGTAGCGGAGAAGACGTGTGTAACTTCATTCTCTTTTTTTTTTTTTTTTTTGAGCTGGAGTCTCACTCTGTCACTCAGGCTGGAGTGCAGTGACACACTCACAGCCACCGCAGCCTTGACCTGCTGGGCTCAGGTGATCCTTCTGCCTCAGCCTTCCAAGTAGCTGGAACTACAGGCACACGCCACCATGCCCGGTTAGTTTTTTTTGGTTTATTGTAGAGACAAGGTCTCGCCAAATTGCCCAGGCTGGTCTCAAACCCATGGGCTCAGGCAGTCCTCTCACCTTGGCCTCCCAAAGTGCTGGGATTATAGGCATGAGCCACTGCGTCCAGCCTAACTTCATTCTCTTAAGAAGGTAAATTGTGGGGCCCAGGTAGGAAGCTCAATCCAGGGGTGAAGGGAGAAGGGGTCTGGTAACCCAACCCCAGTTCAGACTTTGCTGAAATACACCTTTGTTTCACAAGTGGTGGCCTGCATTGCTTCATGACCCAATTGGGGGGAGAGTGATTTTGGGGTGTGGAAGCAGATTCCTCAGGAGGGCAGAGGGAGCACCCAGTGTGCTGCCCTCAGGTTCATGGAGGAGGGGAGGGAAGGGCTTTAGGAGCCCTCCCGCTCTTCTCCACCACCCTTCTCCATGAGATCTTCAATGAACCCAGGCTCTGGGTCTCTCCCAATGCCTGGCCCTTTCTCCTGGGCTGGGAGTACACTCTGAGGTCTGTTTTCCACACTTCCTGGCTTCTGACTGATGACCCAGCTCAGCTGCTGCCCTGCTGAGGAAGCAGACAGTGACTCAGGAGGGCTCTGAGAGCCCTTCCCCAGGCCTCAGGAAAGGGGAAGGGGCTGGGAGCAGTGGAAACGCTGAGTGGTACCTGCCTGGACTGTTCTTTCCAGCCCAGACCAGAGCATGGGATGAGACATGGGGGGCAGGAGAGGGCACATTTGTGTGAGCCACCAATGGAAAGAATGGACTTTCTGTCCAGTGGGCTAAACAGATTGGGACTAGGAGGAAGACTTGGGTCTGTCACCAGCTGCCCCACTGCTAACTCCTTTTCCAACTGTGATCTGGGCTGAAGCAACCTCTATGTCTGCCGTGTTCTGAGCTTAAGAGGAATGTTGCTCTTCCTTTCTCCACCATGGTGATGTACGAGGTGGACTCTGTTACTTTCCATGTCTTCTCACAAGACTTTCAGGATCAAGTGATTCCTGGCCAAGAAACAGAAACAAAATCATCCCCTTCCCCAGTGGATTCAGATGAAAACTGGTAGTAAAATCCAGTACACCTCCAAGAGGAGTCATTGGAGAAGAACCAAATTGAATCTATGAGGAATTGCACATGAGATGGCACACATGTTTATGCTGAATCATGGTCACCATCATCTTACCATTATCAAGTTGAAAATATCTTCATAATCGGGAAATCGGACATGTTTAATTGGGATGTGATTTTTCTTTTTGTTTATATGCTCTGCACTAGTGGGCTGGCTTAGTAATAAATATGTGAAAACTTTTGAAAAAAATGTTGACTTCACTTTAAAGACAGACCCTTCTCCTCCTTGAGTCTCCCACCCACCCCCATCATTTCTGACATTTGAAAATGACTCTAACTTTCCACATCTATCCCTACCCCCCATGCACACATACACAAAGGTGCCCTTACCTCAGTGAGGCCAAAGAAAAGTAGAGGTGCAGGCAAGTACCCAGGAGGTACTTTCCCGTAGGTGTTGGTGCTGGCTCTGCAAGAGGCCTCAAGAGTTGAGACCAGGAGGACAGGTTCCCCTGAGCTCCCTGGCCTCCAGGCATTTGCTCTTAGCTTCCCCTTGGCCTCCACCCCAAGGAACTTGTGTCGGGAAGGGGAACCTAAAGAGATGAAGTCGGTGGAGTGGAGGCCTTGGGGCTGCCAGAGCAGGTGTAGGCAGGATCCTGACCTAGAACTTCCAGCCAGGGCCGACTTTCTGCTAACCCAGATGCCCATTGCTTCCTGCAGGTTCCGGGGCCTCATCCTGCTGCTGACCTTCCTCATTTACACCTGTTATCACATGTCCAGGAAGCCCATCAGTGTTGTCAAGGTGAGGCTGGGCTGGTGGCAGAAGGATGTGGAAATGCACACTTTAATAGAACTGTCTGGACCTCTGTTCAGCCATTCTTATTCCTTACCATGGTCCCTGAGACCACTTCTTCACTGTGACAGGCTCCCATATTTAGCAGCTCTTTTTCCCAGGAATGTAACCCTGGGTGCTCCTTTTGAGCTTCTTCACCAGAACAACTGTGTCAGTGGGTGTGGGTGGAATAAGAGAGTAGACACCCTGGGCTATGTGGACTCTGCTCATGGGTCTAATGTGGCCACTTTTCCCAGTAGTCAGTTCCTGCAAGAGGTGGTGCCGGCAGAGAGATCATGGGATCTGGAGGCGGGGTGGTGGTGCTGGTATAGTTAGGGCAGAAGACTGGTTGCTCCCTTCTGGGTCAAGTGGACTCTGGGATGATGAGATGACTCCTGACCTGTGTGTCCCATTGCCTCTCCAGAGCCGTCTGCACCAGAATTGCTCAGAGGTGATCAACCCCATCAATGACACCCACAGTCTCAATGACACCACGTGGTGCAGCTGGGCTCCATTTGGTAAGAACAGAGTAAGGTGCTCTCTCTCCACTCCCTTTCCTTCTTCCTCAAAAAAGTTGTTCAGAGCTGGAAGAGCTTGCAGGGGCAGCCATGCAGCCAGCTTTCTGTCTCTCTCATCTGTTTTCAGATGAGGAAAACTACAAGGAGTTACTGGGGGCCGTGGACAACGCCTTTCTCGTGGCCTATGCCATTGGCATGTTCATCAGGTAATGAGAGAGGCCAAGCCTGTGACCATCCAGAACAGGATGGTTCAGAGCTGCTGCTCCCCTTGATGAACCTGGGGGCAGCTCCCACCGGAGAGTGATGGCTCTCCCAGGTGGGAATGAGACCAAGACCTCTGCACATGCAGTCGGCTCACTGCCATGCTCCTTTTCTTGCCTCCGTCGCCGAAACTGCTCCTTCCTGGTAGACTCCTATTGTTAGACTCTCACTATTAACTTTTTCCTGGATGCTCCTTTTGAGTTTATTCATTCAGGCAGCAGTGCTGGTGGATGTGGACTGGGACCCTAAGGTGCAGAGATAGCTAGGAAAATCCCCATCCTGTACTGTGTCTCAACTAGCACAGCAAGCATGGATTTCCCATGGCAAGTATGATGTCCATGGCAAGGAATCCAAAGAGCTCACAGGCTAGTGGGGGCAACTGATACATCAGCAGCTAATGACAAAACAGTATGGTGACTCTTGGCAGAGGTGGCCATCGGGTGCTCTGGGTACTCAGAGGTAGCCACTCAGTCCAAGCTGGAACTAGAACAGAGGCATTAGGGAAAGCCTCTTGGATAAGATGATACTTGCACTGCTTCGAGAAGACTTGGGCTTGGTGGTGGAGAGGGGCCAGGCAGAAGGAATAGCATAAGAAAGGGCAAATATGAAGCAGCATGATCCAAGGCAAGTAGTAGCAAGACTGAAGGATGAGGTCATTTGCAGGGGGCCTGGGAGCGGGCAGATGAGATCCATTGGAGGGTTTTCCCCAATGTGTCCCATTCAGATGGACATTTCTGATTACTCTGGAAGTGATGCTGAGGTAGACTTGAGAGAGGGGAAGAATGGTCACACTAAGGGACAGATCTGATAGCAACCCAAGCTGTTGCAATTAGGGATTCTCCCCCTTGGCACTGTTGCTACAGTGGCAGGAGAGATGGAAAACAGGTGGCACCCACTTAAGAACTATTCAAGAGGTAGGCTGGGTGAGTGTTGGAGCCTGAATGTGAGGGATGGGGAGGAGAGGTAGGAGCCTGAGGGAGCACCCTGGCCTGGCTTGAGTGGCCAACGGGTAGTGTTCACCCAAATGCTGGAAGCAGGATGGTAAAGGAGGCAGAGCTGGGTGGCAGGAGGAGGAAGGGGATTCAGCTTTAGAGTGTTGGGTTTCAAATGCTTTGGAGGCATCTGGGTATGACCCTGAAGCTCTGGGAAACAGATTCGGACAGATGATCTGTAGTTGGGGCTAATTAGCCTATGGGTGGTCATTCAATTAGTAAAATTATGCAAGAGACTGCTCTGAGAAGAAAATGAATGACAGGCAGTGGCCAGCCACGGAGGAAGATGGGCAGCACTAACATCATGGAGCATGGTCAGCAGTGCCATAGGAAGCACACAAGTCCAGCAGTGAGGACTAAGGTCAGCCCTGGCATGTGGTGACACAGAATCCATTGGTGGGCCCTTGGCCAGAGTTGCTTCATGGCGTGGTGAGGGCAGAAACAAGGAGGTAGAGAGTTGAGGCGACCACAGGAAGGATAACAACAACTTTCTCTTCTCCAGTGGGATTTTTGGGGAGCGGCTCCCCCTCCGTTACTACCTTTCAGCTGGAATGCTACTCAGTGGTCTTTTCACCTCACTCTTTGGCCTAGGATATTTCTGGAACATCCACATGCTCTGGTACTTTGTACTCATCCAGGTACGAGTCTCTGTCTCGCACTCGGGCCTTTGTTCCCATCTCAGAAAGGACTTGAAGACTGCTAGTCCTCCCTGGCCACCCCCCAGTCACAGTGGATTGGGATTTGGACTCCCTCTTCCCCGTCCAGTGCTCCATGTTACACTGGGTTCTATTTCCCAATCCTGATGGCCACACACTTATTCACTCAGCAAGGCTGCCTCGAGCACTATGCTGAGATCACTTCCAATGCACAAGAGGTTTGGTCTCTGCTCAAATGATCTTGAGCTAGAGGAGAAGCCAGCTTGTGACATTGGGGTATATATGGACGTGTGTGTGAGGGAAGGGCAAAGTTTGTAGTGTGAGGTGTGGAGGACTCCTCAACCCGAGGCTATCAAAGCAGGGAGCAGGCTGCACGACCCAGTCTTGTTCCACTCTCCTTCCTCTCTCCCTGCAGATCTGCAACGGGCTTGTCCAGACCACAGGCTGGCCCTCCGTGGTGACCTGCGTTGGCAACTGGTTTGGGAAGGGAAAGTGAGTGTGACAAGGAAGGAATAGCGGGAAGGGTTGAGAGGGCTGGGGGTCTCGAGGTGGTCACTCTTGGTCTCCAGTGTAATTTCAGGGGGAAATTAGAAAGCTGCCATTGTGTTGCTGACCTTCACTTGCTGACATATACGCATTTCAGTGCTAAAGAGCAATCTTGATTTTCTCATTGATGAGGTTTTAACCCACAGAACAGGCCACCTTAGTTATACCTTTCTCTCATTATATATGAATTTCTATTTTGAATGAGGATGAAGTGAAGCCAACTTTTTTTTTTTTTTGAACTGCCTTGTATGCAAAAAAAAAGTTGCTTTAGAGCAGGGATTCTCTCCCTTGGCACTTTTGACCTTCTGGGCTGTTAGAGCCTTGGTTATGGGGGCTGTTCTACGCATTGTAGGCAATTGAGTCACACCCTTGGTGTTTCCCCTAGGATGCCAGTAGCATGCCCTGAGTTGCGACCATCAAAAATCTCCAACTGTCCCCCCGGGGGGCAGAACCACCCCCTAGTTGAGAACGGTACTTTAGAGTGAGACTGTGGAGCAAAAGAGAAGAGAGAGGCTGGTGTGGCAAGAGTGCCCATTGGTGCTTGCTCAGGTTGCTGGGCGGGGGGTGTGGGATGCCAGGCCCTGCCGGTGCGTGCTTCACTTTAATGGAGGCGTCCCACTGCTCTCTGGCTTGGGGCTTCAGGGGTTTGAGAATCTCAGTCTGTGGTGCCTCATGAAAGCTGTAGGCATCCAACTTCTTGAGCCTGTCTGGGGTATGGACAGTATGCTTTTCTTTTTGCTTTTTCTACTCTTCTCCCCTCTCTCCTTCCTTCCCTCCCCTCCAGGCGGGGACTCATCATGGGCATCTGGAATTCCCACACATCTGTGGGCAACATCCTGGGCTCCCTGATCGCCGGTATCTGGGTGAATGGGCAGTGGGGACTGTCATTTATCGTGCCTGGCATCATTACTGCTGCTATGGGCATCATCACCTTCCTCTTCCTTATCGAACGTAAGTGGACCCCTTCCTGCCCACAGATCCCATAGATGAACCTCTAGGTTTTCTGTTTCTGGGAGAAGGCCGCTTCATCTGCTAGAAAGGTTGCTGATCATGGAGTGGAAGGATCTGCCATGTGGTTTTGGACAAACAACGTCTCATAGCCTCAGTTTTCTCTTTGTAAATTAAGAACATCTACTTCATAGGATTTCTGCAGGTTTAAATGAGACACCGTAGTTACCTGGCCCCTAGTAGGTGCTCAGCTAGCGTTGGTTGACTCTGAGAGGGGAAGAGGCAGTTAAAGGGATATTCTTAAAGTGACCAGTCTCTTATATTTGGTGCAGACAGCCTTGTGAGTTAACCAGACCAGGTATTACAGCCACTCTGTAGCTAGGAGTACTAAAGTTGTTAGGAGAGCCAGGAGTAGAAACCTTCTCCTGAGCACCAGTTCCAGCTCCCTTTTGCTGGGACACACACTGGTTACTTTAGGGTCTGTCTTTTGGGACAGCTTAAACCCAGTGCAAGGTGAGGACCTGGCCTGTTGGGAAGCTTCTTAGAAGGTTTTGGTTGGCTTTTTTTTTTTTCAGACCCAGAAGACGTGGACTGCCCCCCTCCTCAGCACCATGTGAGTAGGAGCCCTCCCAGTCCCATCCCCTCCCACTCTATCCAGAGGGCTGAACCCAGAGAGAGGTGGGAAACTGGAGGAGGGAGCTCTGGCCCCACAGTGACTTCACATAACCAGTGTTAGGCCCTTGGGTCCCCCCACCCCCACCCAACCTGATGGGCTTGACAGGTTAGTCCAGCTCAGGAGAGAGACATGTGTCTCCTCCAGCCTGGGAGTCCCATGTGTCTCCAGCTGATAGGGGGTTGTGCATGGGCATGCCCACAACAGGGGTCCCTCCCCTCTGCTCAGGGCAGGCCGACTGAGGACCAGGACAACGTTGAGGGCCCTGGGAATGGTCCCTATTCTAGCAGGGAGAGTGGCCTTGAGACTGCAGCCAGGTGCTCCAAGGAGCCATGCGAAGAGCCTGCTGCCATCAGCTTCTTTGGGGCCCTCCGGATCCCGGTGAGAAGTCTGGAATGGAGGGAAGAAGGGGGCTGCAGATTTTTCTGTTGGATATCAAGAGATGCTTGGGGTGATCTGTAGTTTCCAGAATTTCTTTATAGGAGCTGTGTAAGTTGGACAGCCTGCTTGGGGAAGGTGGTTGGGAGAATTGTCTTGAAATGACATTGAACAGCAGCCACATTGCTTTTATTGAGATTGGATGTGTACTCGAGGCTGCTTTGAGTGGTGAATGATAGAAGGTACTAGAGCAGGGATAAGCCCTGTCATCAGGGCTGCCACTGGACCCAGGATCTCTGGTCCCCTTTTCACGTGCTCTGTTACACTCCCCAGGGTGTTGTCGAGTTCTCTCTGTGTCTGCTCTTTGCTAAGCTGGTCAGTTACACCTTCCTCTACTGGCTACCCCTCTACATCTCCAATGTGGGTAAGTATGAGGGGCAGAGGGGTGGCGGGAAGGGGTCTCTGAGGAGGCCAAAGCCACCTCTGATGGGAGAGGGAGCCCATCATGGTGATGCATGTGACTCCAGTATATAGACAGGATTTCTGCTGAACCTCTCCCAGGCTGAAAAGAGATTTATTTACTCAAATGGAAGCCAAACCCTGTCCACTACCCCCTAGATTCTGACTACAGCCACGTTCTCTCCCTTGGAACTGAGGTGGGGATTAGGAACTCAAAGCTCTGTCCTGCAATTCTTCCTGTCTTCTTCTCCAGCCTGCCCACCTCCCCAGCCTGCGTGGCTCACAGGTGGTAGGGCTGGGAGGTGCTAGAAAAGGTCTGTCCTTTGAATACCTCCCCAGCCCAAAGAAGAGGGCCTGGTGAGCTACCCCTACTCCTCACAGTCTGGCTGTGAACACAGTGCACTTCTCCCAAAGAGAACCTCACAGGATTGATGCCTTTGTGCCTGGGTCTGCTGGGCTGCACTGGGGGTTCCGCGCCATCTTATGGGCCTACTCTCCCCTGCCTCTCTCTCTGCTCCTTCTCAAGGATGTACCGATGAGGAGAGAAGGATGTTCATACCCACTTGACCTGGGTCTCTGCTTTTCCACAGGTGGGGCTACTCAACCAAGGATCAGCCCACCCCACCCCCAACCCCCAGGAGCCTCAAAGCTCCACCAGGCCCGAGGACCTCTCTCCCTCCCTCCCAGCCCTGGGGAGGAACGCCGCTGCCTTGCCACACACTGTCCTTGCTCTAAACAGGATACTGTAGGAGTTAGTCATGGCCAGTTCTCAAGCTGTAACTTGCCCCACAGCTCTATCTGGGGGCCTCTCTCTATGATAGTGGTGGAGTGTAGGGAGGTTTCATGGACACTGTGACTCTTTGTTTTGTGACCTTGGTGCTGACTTCAGAGTATGAAGCAACCTGGAGGGCGGGGCTACAATTCCAGCTTCTGAATATTCCTTTTTTTTAGCCTGAATCCAAGGCCTGTGACCCAGGGTCCCGCAAGTCTCCCTCCCAGCCACAGGGCTGCTAAGAATACAGAGATCCTCCATGCGAAGGGGGTTGCTAGGCATGAGGAGATGGAAGATTCGAGGGCCTGAGTTCTGGAAGCTGCAAGCAGAAGGGGTGGGGATCAAAGTGCTGTCTCCATATTGATAAAGGAAGGATCTGCTCAGACCTGTGTACGAGCATAGACTGAAGGTAGATGTAACAAGCTCCTACTGGGGCCTGCAGCTAGGGCCAGAGTGGAACAGGGAAAGGGTTGGGCTGAGGCTGTGCTCTCCAGGGGAAAGGGCCATGGGACATGGTACTCAGGGACCACATCCCAGGGTTCCAGGGGAGGGGCTGTTCTGAGAGGTCAAGGTCATCCTGCAGGGAGGAGACAGCACACGACTGGGGGCCACATCTGCCCCAAACTGCTGCACACTTACCCTGTGACCCTGGCCAGTCCCTGCTCCATGGGTCCTCTGTTCCTTCCTCTGAAAAAGAGGAAGGAGCAGGATGTGGCACTCCAGGATTTTTGCCCTGAGCCTCCGTGTCTGACCACATGTCTGTGTTTTCCACAGCTCACTTTAGTGCCAAGGAGGCTGGGGACCTATCTACGCTCTTTGATGTTGGTGGCATCATAGGTGAGGCCCTGCCCTGCTCTGCCAGCGGCTGCCTTCCCCTCTTCTCTTGTGGGGGAGCAGAAAGAAAGGACAGGTCTGTTGGACTATGACCTGGGCAAGTGGCACCAGAGGAAAAAATGGCTCCTGGTTCTATTCTCAATTCTGCTCCTGCCCGGCTGGGTGGACCTAAGAAAACTTGGTCTTCCTGTGGCAACAGGCCCAGGGGCGGGCTGCAGAGGAAGGAGCTCTACTGGTTCTTGATGCCAGAGCCAGGCCAGCACTGGGCAGGGTAATGAGGCAGAGCTGGGTGCCAGGTGAGGGGATGGTGTGGTCCTGTCTGGGAGGCAGTGTGTGAGTAGGTGTGTGTTCCAGGTGGCATCATGGCGGGGCTCATCTCTGACTACACCAGTGGCAGGGCCACCACTTGCTGCATCATGCTGATCTTGGCTGCTCCCATGGTGCGTATAACCCCAAGGGCAAAGTGCACGTGCATGTGAGCAGGTGCCTGTGCGGGTCTCTGACCTGTGTGCACATCAGTGCATTTACACACATGACTGTCTCTTTGTACGTGTGTGTGTGCATCCCTGTGCACACATGGGGGGAGAAGAAGCAAGGCGCAGAGGAGCAGGCCCCTTGGAAAGAGATCCAGACTGAGGATTTCGGATAGGGATTTGTGACTATTTGGCCTTGGTGGAGAGGAAGGAGACTAGCTGCTAAATTTCTTGACCAAGGAAAAGAGAAGCGATAGGGGTTAGATATGAGAGAAGACTTTCTGGGGAAAGAGAAACAATAGATTACCACATTTTAGACCGTCCATCCCATCTAAAGACCAGAGAAGTCTGGGTGTGTGAGGGAAAAGGAATAAGGTGACCTCTGGGGTTCCAGGGCAGGAGCGGGTTGTTCCAGACGTTGGGGCTCCAGTCTAGTGAGGGGAGTCTGGGTGTGACTCTGCCTCTCCCCTTCTCCTCTTGCAGATGTTCCTTTACAACTACATCGGCCAGAACGGAATTGCCAGCTCCATAGGTGAGGAAGGAGTGGTTACAGGTCCTGTCAAGCCATGGGAGAGGCACTGCCTTGAGGGCTCCATGAGGCTGACCTTCATGGGGACATCTGTGGAGGGTCTGAGAGGGCCTGAGGCCTGGGGATCCTCCTGTCTAACTGGACTGTCTCTGCTGCCATCCCAGTGATGCTGATGATCTGTGGGGCCCTGGTCAACGGCCCTTATGCACTCATCACCACTGCAGTCTCTGCTGATCTGGTAAGTGTAGCCACCTCCTAGGGTGTCAGGGACTGCTCTGGGGGCTTGGACAGGGCCATCATCTCCAGGCTCATTTCTCTCTCTCCTGTCTTGCACAGGTGAGACCCTCAAAGTCTTTTAGAACCCACCATGGGCCCCTCTTTCCTCTCAAGCCCAAGCCCCAGTCCCTGTCTTCCCCAAGACAGCCCTTCCCCCATCCTGGTCCTGCTTGGTTCCCACTCTGCTGTCTCTCCCCAGGGTACTCACAAGAGCCTGAAGGGCAATGCCAAGGCCCTGTCCACTGTCACAGCCATCATCGACGGCACTGGTTCCATAGGTCTGTGACCCTAACTTTTGGCCCCAGCAACTGAACCCTGAGCCTTATTGTGGGCAGACCCCTTTGTAGCCTGCCCTCAGGTGGGCAAGGAGATTCCCTTCTCAAGAGGCTGTGCTCTGTCCAGGTGCGGCTCTGGGGCCTTTGCTGGCTGGGCTTATTTCCCCCACTGGCTGGAACAACGTCTTCTACATGCTCATCTCCGCTGATGTCCTGGCCTGCTTGGTAAGAGTCCTTGAGGTACACCGATGGGTACCGGAGACTGCTCTCTCTTGCCAGGCTGGAACTTTAGAGGCCCAAAGCACTGACCACCGGGGATTCTGGGACAATGAAAACAGCTGTCCTTGGCTCAGAACCACTTTCCCTCCCATGGGTGGCCTCCTGCCAAACGAAAGCACCTACACCTTTCTCGACTGCCAGTCCCCTGGCCACCTGACATTGGGAGCTAAGTGCTCAATGTTAAGGTGCTCTCCCTTCCCTCTTTGCCTTGGGCTCCCCACAGTTCCTCTGCCGATTGGTGTACAAAGAGATCCTGTCCTGGAAGTCATCCCTGAGCAGAGACAGAGGGTGAGTGCTCCAGCAGCTAAAGCTGCCCCTCTGACAGCCTCGCTTCTCATGGGAATCAGCCCAGTGCTCAGTTTCTCCAACCCAGTCTGAGGCTTATCCAGCCCAGACCTGGGGAGTTCTGAGCCCCAACCCACTAACCTGTCCTCTGTTGTCCCCATGTGTCTCCATAGCTCTAATCTGGTCCTAACCCACCCGCGATAATATTTTCCTCAAGTCCCATGACTTTTGTGAGTATTTGCTTCAAATCTGTGACTAATGTGCCATTGGAACAGGGGCTGCATGCAAATCTCTCCTGCACTGTGACATTTCTCAACTGTCTCTTTTTTCTTGGGGTTCAGTTCTAAAGACTCGATCTGAACAGAGCATGGTGCTTAGAAAGTGTTTTCTAAGGGGTCTGAGGTGCCATGGAGGTTGGCAGCCTCTTCTCTGAGGGGCAGCGTTAGGGCTTTGGACATGCCCTCCTGGGACAGAGGAGGCAGAGATAGGGAAACCGTTTTCTCTCTGAACTCAGACTGAGCTGCAAATACTTCCTGCAGTTCAGAAACCAAAGTCATCTGGCACCTCTGCCTGGGGTAGGCAGACAAAAGCAACTATAATCACACCACCTGAAACAAAGTTTGAAGAAAGCATGGGTGGCTAGCCTGGTGTGCTCTCTGCCTGTTGTCTTGGTGGTGGTGATGGTGAAGGTGGCACAATGGGTTAGTGGCAGAGGCTGCACACTGGTGCTGGTGTTGGTGGTCGGGCGACCTCTCCCTCTGGCTGTTCTGAGCAGAAGCCTTCTGCTCACAAAGAGCTGCAAACCTAGGCTGGATGGTAAATGTGAGGAAGAAGCCCCCAGAGTCATGGTAACCAGCACATTACCTGGGAAACACTTCCCTTTAAGGAAGACATCATCTGGGAAGAGCAACTGAGAGCAGGAAGACAGTGAAAGCAGGAAGCATTCAAAGTGTCATTCAGTTCCTGGCACTGGTGCTCCTCGGGGCCAGGCATGAGGGAAGGCTGGAAGGAGAAGAAAAGCAGCAGAAGGGCAAAAGGAATAGTGAGCAACTGCTCTGTGCCTGGAATTTTGTCCAGCCTGAGATAGATTAGCTTACCTCTCAGCAACCTCTCAATTAGAGGTGAGAGAACACAGGCCCAGAACTCAGAGAATATGCCTAAGGCCTTCAGTTTGTCCCAGCACAGACTAACCTTGAATCCAGATCTGTGGGGTCATTTACTTTTCTCCATACTGCCGTCATCCCCAGCTAGTCCTTCTTGATGGAAAGGCCTGTATTAGAGCAGACAGAGAGCTGAACTTGGAATCCGAATTCCCTGGAGAGTCCTGCCTTCTCCGTTCACTCTGTGAGACCTTGGGCATGTCACCCAGATGCTCTGAAGCTCCACATATTTATGTCTGAATGGGGATACTCATTCCTAAATACCTGGCAGGGTTGATATGAGGCTGAGATGAGATGAGGTATGTGATGTTGCTTTGTAAAGCTATCAAATGTGGCATAAACATTGTAAGATTTTTAATATTATTTCAACTTGCTACTTCCTGTCCAAGAGGTAAAAGAGAACCCTAATTATAGAGAGCAGAGATGAATAGCAAGGGTAGGAACTTATTAAGTTGGGTCTCACTTTCTCTTCTGTCACCTCTGTCCCCTTCATGCAGGTATAGAGAAATATGAAGCCCTGACTGGAAGAGAAGTGTGGAGGGTTCCAGCTGGTCCCCAGCATGCTCTCCCTGGGCAAGACAATGGACATTTTCACAGATGAGGAGGCAAACCTTCTTAATCTAACACCAGCCAGCCCAGCCCAGTCACAGGGCTGCTAAGAGTACAGAGATTCTGCATGGGAAGGGAACTACCAGGCATAAGGATATGGAAGACTCAAGGGCCTGAGTTCTAGAAGCTGCAAGTAGAATGTTTGGGGATCAGAGCTGAGTGCCATCTCCATGTTGATAAGGGAAGGATCTGCTCAGAAGCTTGCTTGTTCAGATTCCAAGACAGAAGTTTCTATAGGGCTAAGGCCCGGAACATGTGTGTTTCCTCTTCCCATGTTAAATTTTAATCTTTGTAATCAGCCAGAACCTATAAGTGGGCATCTCACCTCATGTCAGAGGTGCCCAACCTCTCTTGATCCCTTTATCCATGAACCAGTCTTCTCTGTGCGTGCCCAAGTTGGACCCTCTTCTACCCACCATTCGATCCTATTGATAACTCCATTCCCCACTTTGATAAAGTATCATTGCTGTTCCTCCAGGGCCAGGACTAGGGTGATGCAAGGAGCTGCCTCACATATATAATTTAAGGGGGTACTCACTCTTGGGCATGTGCCAACCGTGAGAATTGAGTACCTTCCTTGTCTCGCTCTGGTCCCAGCCCCCTAATGTCCTCAGTGGAAAGTGACATCAGGGCCAGTGCTGTGGTGGGGGAGGTGGGGTTAGAAAGAGAAACTGGGCAATACAGTGTGTGTATTGAGCATTCTGAAAATGAATTGTTGGTGGTTACTGAGTGCCCACCATATGCCAGCTCTATTCTAAGAATGGTGTAGACAATGGACACACAAAGGGCCAAGGTGACAAAACTAGCAAGAAATGAGGGCCTCACCTGGTTCATGCAAGCAGCTGCTATGTGTGCAGTTGCGTGGCGCCATCTGCAGCCCCCTTCTTTGCTCGGCATTCCTGATGCACCAAAGTCCTTCTCCCAAGTCCTGGATCACTCACGACCTGACTGGCTGGCTCTCGGCATCTCCATCTGACCCTAAAGCTGCCCATCAGCACCAATACACATTTCCTTTCACCAGCTGTGCTTGTGCTTATCCTTGTCAGGGCTTGCCTCAGCAGTAAGGGGGGCTCACATGGATTGCTGAAGCAGTATCCCAGGACCACAAGGTCGATAATGCCGAGGCTGGTGACAGTTGGCATTCCTGGAGAGGATACTCATGACATTGATGATGTGTGGAGCAAACCGGCGCTTAGAGCCTCACACAAGACACAATGGTTGCATTTCCTGGGTCACCGTGGGCCGGTGCATTAACTGGAGACACACGTGTCAACTCTGCAGCAGGTTTACATGTGCCGATGGTAACAGACAAGGAAGACTCACACAGCCTGGGAGCCACTTCAGCTCTGAAAGCAGGACCCAGCCTGCTCAGTCCTCAGAGCCCACAGGGGCAGGAGCTATACTATTATGTTCAGCATTCATGAAAGCTCCTCTCAAGACCAGAAAGATTTGTCTAATATCATCATCACTTAGGAGGGACCAGCTTAAGGAGAAACTGTGTTGCTTACATGAGCCACTAGATGGTGACACAATCCCATGATAGAGCCCAGGGTGGGTCTGGAAGGGAGACAGGAACAGGGGTTTCTTGTGAAAAGATTTCCCGCTCTCTCTGCTGCAGAGGTCATGGCAGGAGACCTTTTCCCCCAGGGACACTACATACTAGCTTTAAGCCCATCTGCTCATCAAGGAAATAGTGATAACATTACCTACCTCGTGGGATTGATATAAAGAGAAAGGAATACGTGTTAAACATACTCCCTGCTCTTGAGGCACTCGTCTAGTATGGGATAAGACAGGAGTAAGAAAATACACAGAAACAGTGACTAGAGCTGAGAGCTCCACTGTTCATTAGCCCAGCCATGAAGGGACAGGGCTGGCAGGAGGGCCATTCCCACGGCAACAGAAAGAATCATTCTTCCTTATAAAGGCAGAATTCATAGGACTCGGGTGCTTTCTTTGATAAGGCAGAGAGGGGAAGGGGAAGAGGGAGGAAGTTAACATGAACACTTATCAAACCCTTACTGTGTTCATCAGGGACTGAAAAATGAAGAAGAGGATCAGCTTCTACTGGCAGGGAAGTATGGCCCTAGACCCAGGCAGAAGGCATTGTGGGAGTTCAGAACCTGGCCTCAGAAATGAGGCTTGGGCTGTAGATGGGGGTTTGGGAAACACACCAAAGGCTGGGGGGAGTCTCTGAGATCTGTCCTTCTGCACCCACCTCCCAAGCCCCAGGTCCTGCCCCACCTGGGCAGCTCTGGGCACTGCCTGTTCACCAGAGGCCCTGTACCTGCCTTCTCTCTGGGCCTCTCTGCACTCACACGGGGCTAATGCAGGAGCATTACGTTAATTAGTTATTCATTTAATTTAACTTCACATTTGGTCTCAATTAAGCTTAAAATGTTCTTCCTTATAGATGCTACAATAGCACTTGTAATTAAAAAGCAATAACTCTTTGCGTTTCTCCTTTAGAGATCCATTGGGAGGCTGGGCTAGCAGGGGGCAGGGGGTGGGAGCTGGCTAGGGGAGTAGGAGGAGGTAAGAAGCAATGAAAAGAAAGAGAAAGAAGATCTTGATAGATCTTAGCACTGTGAGGATAACCACGAAGACCGAGGTTGGGGGAAGGAGCTCTTTTTTTAATTTTTTTTTTGAGTTGGAGTCTCCTCTGTTGCCCAGGCAGCACGCGCTACCACGCCCGGCTAATTTTTTAATTTATTGTAGAGATGAGGTCTCGCCAAGTTGCCTAGGTGGGTCTCGAACCCGCGGGCTCAGGCAGTCCACTCACCTCAGCCTCCCAAAGCGCGGGATTACAGGCTGAGTCACCGAGCCTAGCCTTTCCCTGTTTTTAAATTGATTATGTACCCAGTTTTACACTGACAATATTATCAGTTTTTTATGTGGCTGTAGCAAATTACCACAAACTTAGTGATTTAGAATACAAATTTATCTTACGGTTTTGGAGATCAGAGATCAGAAACGGGGTTCATGGGGTTGAAGTAAAGACTTTGGAGACCTTAGGAGAGATTCCGTTTCCTTGCCTTTTCCAACTTCTGGAGGCCGCCCACCTTCCCTGGTCCATGGCCCCTTTCTCTGTCTTCAAAGCCAGTGAAGCAGCATCTTTCAATCTCTGACACTCCCACCTCCCTCTGTGATTGGTAGGAGCCTTGTGATACACTGAGCCCACTGTGATGAATCTTCCCATCTCTAGATGCTTAATCACATCAGCAAAATCTCATTTGCCGTACGCAGTAACATATTCACTGGTTCTGGGAATTTAGATGTAAACATCTTGGGGGGGCACATTTTGCCTACTACAGAATATATGGACCCATTTCTACCTCTAAGGATTGCCTCCTTCTCCTCCCCAACCCCCCTTACTCCCACTCCTTTATGTACAGAGAGGGTTTGCTCCTGTATATTGCTCCTCAGGGTTCCCAGCAGCAACTCTTCCCGCCCCCACCCCAACACCCAAGATGTGGTGAGACCACATCTCTGCAACAGAAATCAAACAATTAGCCAGGCGCAGTGGCGTCTGTAATTCCAGCTACTTGGAAGGCTGAGGTGGAAGGATCACCTGAGACCAGCAGGTCGAAGCTGCGGTGGCCGGGAACGGCCATTGCACGCCAGTCTGAGTGACAGAGTAAGACTCCAACTCAAAAAAATAAAAATAA
>CAUYQG010146843.1:0-11482 GCA_963574415.1 Tarsius wallacei | reverse complement strand
CGGAGCCCAGCGGTTCAGTGCTTGGCTGATTGTGAGCATGCCACTGAACTCCAGGCTGGACAATGGAGTGAGACTCCAACTCAAGAAAGAAAGAAGGAAAGAAAGAAAGAAAGAAAGAAAGAAAGAAAGAAAGAAAGAAAGAAAGAAAGAAAGAAAGAAAGAAAGAAGGAAAGAAAGAAAGAAGGGAAGAAAGAAAGAAAGAAGGGAAGAAAGAAAGAAAGAAAATATAAGAAAATAAACTGTGAAAGCTCCCTCTTTGCAAATCATATACCATGCTTGCCTGTGAGCATTTTCCCTTTTCTGTCTGTGGAAAGTGAATAAAAAGCAGTTTCTTTTTTGCAAACCTTTGCTTTACTCCTGTGGCACTAGCCTACCTTGCATCAGTTGATTCTTACAGCCTTATTTTCACATCTCCCTTTTCTCCATTTTTTTCCCTGAAAATGAAGGATGTCTTTTTATTGTCTGGATCCCAGGGCTGAGGGCCTTTGCATGGATGTCAGATATAGCTCAGGCTGTGACATAGGCTGATGGTACATTATCACTCACCCTTGCCATTCCTTCCTGCTGGCTTATGTTGATGGACTCATTTGGGAAATGCAAGTGCTCGTTAGTCACCAAGGGCATCATAGTTTTCCAAAAGTGAGATATCGATGTGGAACTGACCTTGCACTTCTCATACTGTCATAACCCCACCCCCCTCGCCTTCGTCTTTGAGGAAAGCTAAGAATGGATACTCAACAATGTCATGTGCTCTGAGTGACAACAATGCAGGGTCTCTCTAGGCACGTCAAGAGCCATTCGATCAACCTTCAGGAATAACAGGCTGACCTAAACCTCATTCTAAAGGAGGAGTTAAAACTGCCATTCACTCTAGAGAATGATCATCTTCTATCTTTCTGAGATTGAATAAGACCCAAAATCCATGTTATCTAGGACAATCCTCTTGACTTAGAGAAAGCTGAATGCTGGATTACATAACTTGTATAAATGCCTTCATGGCAACACATTGGTTAGTTTTATTTAAATAATAGACACTACAGCCTTGTCAAGTTCACACATAAAACTGATTACTGGCATAGTTTTTATTTATTTTATATTTAATACTTGAATTGGACTCATATGTAATTTTTCTAAAACTGTTGATGGTATCGATCTTCTGAGATGTCAACTCTAAGACTGTTTTAAGTCTGTGTGTGCTTTTTCAGTAATACATCCATTCTATTGAAATTAAATTCATGGAAAGTGAAATGAGGTTGAGGAACCTGTTAGCAACAATGGAGGTCTGTCCCTGAGTGAACAAGAGAAGGAGAAAAGATTAGGTAGAGAGGTTCTATATTTATCTGCCATTTAAGGGAGGACCTGAGTGTCAATGAATCATCTTCAAGTCAGCATATGTCTTCAGAGACAGCATGACTCCCAGCAATGGATCTGCCTCAGATCACCTTGCAGCTCAGTCTTCTCCTGAATGGACCATGGCCTTGAGGTTTCAACATGAGCCACATGGTGGACCTTAGAGAAGGATTGGGTGTCTGGGAAGGATTTTAATTCTCCATCACTGATGAAGCAGAGTATGGCTGGGTCGGAATTTCTTGGTTGAAATTGTTTATCTTTAAGGACTTTGATTATTGGACTGCAGTCGCTTCCAGCTTGCAGTGTTCCTGCCAATAAGTCTGCTACTATTCTGATTGATTTCCTCCGTAGATAGTCTGACCTTTCTGTCTTGTTGTCTTTAGGAGTTTTTCTTTTGTGCATACTCTGTATAGGCAAATTACTGTGTGTCTAGGTTCTTTTCTCCTCACTTACTTCTTGTGGGATTTCTCTGTAACTCATGAGTTTGCCTGGTCACCTTGCTGGTGCAATCAGGGAAGTTTTCTTGGATAAGCTCTTGGAATACTTACTCCAAAGTGTTCTCCATTTCCCTTTATAATTCTGAGCTATCAATGAGGCATACATTCAGCCTCTTGACATAACCACACATCTCTTGTAGACTTTGCTTTTCTGAGTTTTCCATGTTTTTTACAGATGAGGTTAAATCCATGTTCTGGTCTTCAAGTTTTGACATTCTTTCTTATGCTTGATTAATTCTGCTTTCCACTCTTTTCATGTATTTCCTGGATGATATTTTTATGTCCAAAATCTCTGTTGCAAGTTCTTTCAGTGTTGCATCTTGTCTTTCTTGAGTCTTTTAAATCTTTCCATGCATTGCCTAATCCCTGTCATATTTGGAGGCCAGTTGTTGGTGAATACCATTGTTTGGACACTGAGGACTGATTTTTCATGCATTTTCTCATTGTTATGCTAGAAATGACCTGTAGTCTTCTGCTGTCTTTTCCTTATTTGTGACAGATCTTTCTTTCCTGTTTAGTTCCTTTACTCATGACAGTGGGAGAGGCTTTAACTTCTGATGTTTGCTCAGCCCTCTATACTTCTCTTATCAGGGCTCTGGATTTGTTTTAATTTGCATCAGGCTTGTGGGTGTGAAACTTTGCTGTCTCTTGTAGTTTTGAGAGTCGTTTAAGGTGGAGGATGGGGAGCTATGATTCAGAAGCTACTTGCAAATTACGATGTTCACTGATTATGGTTTGGGTTCCCTGAAATCCACTCCCCATCACCACTCTATATCATGGTACAATGAGTATGTGTACATAGCCCCAGAGGTTAAGATACAGTAATGGTAATGAGGAGAACAGAGTACAGTAGAATAAAATAAGGCAAACAAGAATTAAAAACAAAATAAATAGCAAAATATAGAGCAATAAAAGCAGAAAAACAAAAGCAAAAAAATAATTGAACACACACATACACACACACATGCGCACACACACACACACACACACACACACACACACACACCAAAACATTCTGGAATAACAACAAAGCAAAACAAAACAAAACCCAGCAATATCAAAAACCAGAAAAACCAAACACATATCCACATGCCCAGAACAAAGTGAAAGGAGAATAAAAAAAGAAAGAAGAGAGAAAAATAGGAATTCAGATTGATCCCTCACATACATATATTCACTCACAAATTAAGCTAAAAAAGAGAACAAAAGAGCTAAAACAAACCACCACCAACAAAAAAAACATGAAGGTTGAACATTCGATCATTCACATACACACATAAATAGAAAACACAAACAAAAGAGAGACAGAGAAAAAGAAAACGGAGGGATGCAGGTCCAACACTCACACTCACATTCATGTATCATGGAAAAATATTTTAAAAATCAAAGAGACAAAAAAAAAACTTTGAAAATTCTGCCCTCTTGTGCCAGATTCCACAAAATTGTTTCTCTCATCTCCTTCTCTGCTGTTTTCTACAGAGATTCCATCTCATTCACTATCTCCCCAGTGTATGGACTAGGGAAGAGGAAGCCGGCAGTGCAGTTGGGTGGGGCTGCAGTCTTACCTTCTCATTCTCATATGGTCAGGGTAATCAGCTCTTGTGTCTCTTCCCCAGGTATTGATGGTGGTTGCCACAGTCAGGCTTATCCTGGGATGGTGTCCTCCTATTAAGGCAGACATCCAGGCTCCACCTGAATTTGTCCCTCTCAGTCAAACCCCAGCTGTGTGGGTCTAACATTCAGAGGAATGCTGGAGAGGAGGGTGTTGGGTCAACTGTGACACACCCCTGATCTTTTTGGAGGTATTTGTTGTCCTTTTCTAGCCACTCCTTTTATCCAACAGCTGAATTAGTGTAGGGGATGGGGCACATGAGAATGAACACACATACTGTCCTTCCTGAGTTTGTGCTTTCAGTATATTCATTGTGGGTCACAATCAGTCACTGAGGAGTTAATCCTCTGAGATTGGGTCTTTTGCTCTGTGGTGAACAAGACAGAGTACCTTCCTGCCCTGATTTCAAGATGACGGCAGCATGACTCTTTCATCTTCTTACATGATCTCAGACACAATCACAAAACTCACAAGTTCTCAGGAAAGCAGGTTGCTGTTGCTTTTTTATTTTATTTTGTTTTAAAGATCTGTGGTACAATTCAGTATTAGGTATACAAGTGGGGGTTTTAACAAAAAGAAAACACTTCCCTCTGACCAGCGATAGACCCATCCCTTCTGAAAACCATTCAGTCTGAAGTTTATTACCAAGCTTCTGTATTTCAAAATATTGAATGTTAAGTTCCATTAATTCAAAATGTTTTGGCAGTGATAAGTAACAGCTACACTAGGATGTGGTCCTATATTATTGCCCAACATGTGAGTGAGCCTAGGAGTGACAGAGCCTACGATCCTCTATCAGTTGGCTTTAGTTAAGAGACAGCTATTTAAAACTGAGTTTTTCTTTTTCTTTATATGCTATTATTTTTTAGTTAGTTATTGTGCTCCACACACACCATACATTGCAAATATTACCCAAGGACAAACCCACCTCACCAGAGATAGCTATTGATGCTTGTCCTACAACTTTTATGTGTATGTTTTACTAATTACTTTTTTATTCTAAATATGTGTTTTTCTGAAATGCAAGACCAAGCTAATCTTACATATTATGATAAACTTCCCCCGATGACCATCCACTGGCCCACCACCTGGAGTCAGAAGACTAATTGCCTGGACAACAGCAAAGTAAGCAAGACAGGGGCAACCAACATCCAAGAACGCAGTTGCTGTAGAATTTTTACTAGCCCTTGTTCTTTATAGAAACTGTAGGATGGGCACAGTGACTCAAGCCTGTAATCTAAGCACTTTGGGAGGTGGAGGTGAGGGGATTGCTTGAGTCTATGGGTTCAAGAACAGTCTGAGCAGTTTGGTGAGACCTCATCTCTACAAATTTTTTTAAAAAAATTAGCTGGGCATGATAAGGCATGCCTGTAGTTCTGACTACTTGAAAGGCTGAGGCAGAAGGATCTTCTGAGTTCAGCAGGTCAATTCTGGGGTGGGTTGAGCAATGTGCTGCATTCCAGCCTGGAAGATGGAGTGAGACTTCAACTCAAAAAAATAGAAAGAAAGAAGAGAAACTTCAAAAGTCCCCTCTTCGAACAGCATACACCATGCTTGCCTTTGAGTTCTGGCCCCTTTTTGTCTGTGGAAAGTGGATACAAAACTGTTTCTTTCTTTTTTTTACCAATCTTTGCTTTACTCCTGTGGCACCAGCCTACCTTGCCTCAGTTGATTCTTATAGCCTTATTTTCACAACTTCCTTTTCTCCATTTTTCCCTGAAAATAAAGAATTTCTTTTTATAGTCTTAATCCCAGGATTGAAGCCCTTTGCCAGGAGATCAGATATAGCTCAGGCTGTGACTCAGGCTGATGGGACTTCCTCACTCACCATTGCGATTCCTTCCTTCTGGCTTATGTCCATGAATTAATTGGGGGAATGCGACTGCACATTACTCACCAAGGGCATAATAATTTTATAAAAATAGGAAATTGATGTGGGACTGACCTTATGCTTCTCATGGTGTCATGGCCCTGACCTTTGTCTTTGAGGAAAGCTAAGAATGGATACTCCACAATATAGCGTGCTCTGGGTGAAAGCAATGAGATTTCTTGCTAGATGTGTCAAAATCCATAGAATCAGCCATCAGGAAGAACAGGCTGAGTAAAACTCAGTCTAAAGGAGCAGCTAAAACTATCATTCACTCTAGTAAATGATAATCTTCTATCTTTCTGAGATTGAATAAGACCCAAATCCAGGTTATTTTGGACAATCCTCTTGACTTAGAGAAAACTGAAGGCTGGATTATATAACTCAAATAAATACCTTTACGACAACACCTAGGTACACTTTAATTAAACAGTTGAGACTATAGCCTTGCCAAGTTGACACATAAAACTGATTATTGGCATGGTTAGTATATATTTCATATTTGATATTTGAATTGGACACAAATGTAATTTTACTAAAACTGTTGATGGTATTGGTCTTCTAAGAAACCAACTCTGAGACTGTTTTAAGTCTGTGTGAACTTTTCAGTAATACATCCATCCTATTGAAAGGGAATTTATGGAAAGTGAAATGAGGTTGAGGAACCTGCTAGTACCTAATGAGGTCTATCCCTGAGTGAACAAGAGAAGGAGGAAAGATTAGGTGGAGATGTACTAGGTTTCTCTGCTGTCCAAGGGATGTCAAGAATTTCAATGAATCATCCTCAAGTTGGCATGTGTCCTCAGGGACAGCATGAAAACCTAGCAATGACTCTGCCTGAGATCACCTTGCAGCTCGGTCTTCTCCTGAGTGAACCATGGCCATGAGAGGTCAGCATGAGCCACCTGGTGGACCTCAGAGAGGGATTGGATGTCAGGGAAGGATTTTAATTCTGCCTCATTGATGAAGCTGAGCTTGACTGGGTAGGAAACGGTTGGTTGAAATAGTTTATATTTGAGAACTTTGAATATTGGACTCCAGTCCCTTCCAGCTTGTAGTGTTTCTGCCAATAGATCTGCTACTATTCTGATCGGTTTCCTCTGTAGAAAACCTGACATTTCTCTTTTGCTGCCTTTAGAAGTTTTTCTTTTGTGCCTATTCTGTGTAGGTGAATTACTATGTGTCTTGGACTTGGCCTTCTCATTTGCTTTTTTGTGGGATTTCTCTGTATCTCATGTGTTTGCCTGGTCACATCACATCACTGGTGAGATCAGGAAAGTTTTCTTGGATAGTCTCTTGGAATATCTGCACAAAAGTTTTCTCAATTTTCCTTTCTACTTCTGGGAAATCAATGAGGCATAGGTTTGGCCTCCTGATGTAATAACACATCTCCTGTTGGCTTTGTTTTTCTGAGTTTCTTCTTTATGTTTTTTTTTACAAATTAGGTTAATTCCATGTTCTGTTCTTCACGTTTTGACATTATTTCTTCAGCTTGATTAATTCTGCTTTCCATGCTTATCATCTTGCTATTTGTTTCCTGGATGAAATTTTTATGGCCAAAATTCCTGTTGCTAATTCTTTAACTATTTCAATCTTGTCTTTCTTGGATCTTATTAAATCTTTCCATCCAATCCCTGTCATATTCTGGGGTCTGCCATTTGTGAATTTCATTGTTTGGGCACTGAGGTTTGCTTTTTTTGCACATTTTCTCTTTGCTACACAAGGAATGAACTGTGGTCTTCTGCTGGTTTTCCCTTATTTGTGTCAGATCTTTCTTTCCTGTTTAGTTCTTTTATTCATGAAAGTGGGGAAGGCTTTCACTTCTGATGTTTGCTCATCCCTCTATGCTTCCCTTGTCAGGGCTCTGGATTTGTTTTAATTCAAAAAAGACCTGTTGGTTTGAGGCTTTTCTGTCTCTTTTAGTTTTGAGAGTCATATAAGGTGATGGATTGGGAGCTAGGATTTAGAAACTACTTGAAAATCATAATGTTCACTGATTTTGGTTTGGGGTAACTGAGATCCACTCCCCACCACCAGTCTATATGATGCTGCATTGTCTATGTGTGCATAGGCCCTGAGTTCAAGAAACAGTAACAGTAGTGAGGATTACAGAGTAGAGTACAATAAAATAAGAAAAACAAAAATTAAAAACAAAATAAATAATAAAAAATGGAGCAATGAAATCAGAAACCAAAGCAAAGAATAACTGAACACACACACACACATACACACACACACACACACACAAATATACATCAAAACAAACTGGAATAACAACAAAGCAAAACAAAACAAAAAGCAGCAATACAAAAAAAACAGAAAAAACAAACACAGATACACATGCCCAGCCCAAAGTGAAAGGAGAAGAAAAAGAGAAAGAAATGAGATAGAAAAAACATGAATTCAGATTGAACCCTCATATGTGTGTGTGTGTGTGTGTATATATATATATATATATATATATATATATATATTCACACACACACATTAATCTAAAACAGAAGAGCAAAAGAGCAAATACAAACCAACAACAACAAAGAAAACCCTGATAGTTGAACATTCAATCATTCACATACACACATAAAGAGAAAACAAAAAACAAAAGAGAGACAGAGAAAAAAAAGTGGAGGTGTGCAGGTCAAACCCTAACATACACATTCATGCACAAAGAAAAAATATTTTAAAAAATAGAGAAACAAATACACAAAAATTCAAAAATTTCAAAAAGTCTGACTTCTTGTAACAGATTCTGCAAATGTTCCTCTCTTCTTCTTCTCTGCTGAAAAGAAGTTCTCCTACAGAGCTTCCACATCATTCACAATCTCCCAAGTATATGGATCAGGAAAGAAGAAGTGGGCAGTGGAGGTACGTGGGGCTGCAGTCTTCTCTTCTCATTCTCATATAGTCAATGTAATCACATCTTGGGGCTCTTCCTCAGGTATTGATGGTGGTTGACACAGCCTGGCCTATCCTGGAATTGTGGCCTCCTCTTGAGGTGGACATCCAGGCTCCACCTGAATTTGTCCCTCTCAGTCAGGCCCCAGTTTTGTGGGTCTAAAATTCAGAGGATTGCTGGAGAGAAGGGTGTTGGGTCAGTTCTGACTCACCACTGATCTCTTTTGAGGTCTTTCTTGTACTTTTCTGGCCACACCCTTTATCCCACAGCTGAATAAGGGTAGGGAGTGGGACCCCTGGGACTCAGCACTCATCCTGTCCTTCCAGAGATTGTGCTTTCAGTATATTCATTCTGGGTCACAATCAACAACTGAGTAGTTGATCCCTGGTCACAGAGATTGGGTCTGCTGCTTCATGGTAAGAAAGCCAGAGCACCTTCTTGCCCTGTTTTCAGGTTGCTGGCAGGGTACCTCTTTCATCTATCATGATTTCAGACACAAACACAAAACCCACAAGTTCTCAGGAAAGAAGATTGCTGTTACTTTTTTATTTTTATTTTTTTTTTATTTTAAAGATGTGGGGAACAATCCGGGTTAGGTAAACAAGTGGGTGCTTTAGTGAATAAGACGCTTTCCCTCTTACCAGTGATAGACCCATCCCTTCTGAAAGTCATTCAGCCTAAAGTTTATTGACAAAACTCATGAATGTTCTATATTTCAAAGTATTGATTGTTAAGTTCCATTAATTCAAAATGCATTGGCAGTGATAAGAAACAGCTACACCTGGATGTGGTCCTATATTATTGCCCAACATGTGAGTGAGCCTAGGAGTGATAGAGCCTAGGAGCCTCTATCAGCTGGCTCTGTTGTAACACAGTATAGAGTTGACAGTCCTCAAAGTTTTCCCTCAAGCTAGAGTCTGTGCAGCAGGGAGTTCTTGTACACTCTCAGGTTAGTAGACAGAAGCAGTAGGATTAGTGACTTCTGGTCATTTCTATAATATTTGGATAACTATAATCTCATGGGAAATACCTACCTTGTTCTAAAAACAAACTACATGATAGGGTGACTTGAAAATATGCAACACCATAGCAACCCCTCAATATACATGGTAGAGAAGCTGTTGCCGGAGACCAGCTCCAGCAGGTCCGGGTTTCCTGGAGGAGAGATGGAGTCTGTGAAAGAGAGAAAACAGACACTGACTCTGCTGCATGCAAGACAAATGCCGATTTATTGTCTTTTTCAACTCCTTTTGTACCCTAGATTTTGGCTGGAGGCGAAAACATGTTATGCATTTTCAAGAAAATCAGTTTCAATTTAATGAACCAGACAGGCAATGTATCTTTATCCTGTTGGTAAGTTACACCTGTGACACAGCAATTTGCAATTAACTGGGGTAAAGCAACATTCTCAAGGTTTCTTAACCGTAAGCTGGCCTGACTTGCTTTCCACAATGTCACACCTGGTATTTACAATCTTTGTCAATTATCCCTTGTCAGGGAGAATGGGCATCAACGTTTGAAAGCAAAAGGCTCTCTGGGCTCAATTTATCTTAGTCACAATCCCTAACCAAAATTACAGGCCTTCTTAACAAAGGGAAAATAAGGCCAAGTGTGCTCTAATGGAAAAGTATACTTCTAACAAAACAAATCCTTCCTTTGCTAAGTACTACCATTTGGTAAGAATTATTTCTCCCATATAGAACTCTTTACTTCTTCCAACTTCCAGGTTTCCAGTGGTGAGATCAAGAGTGAAGGTAGAAGAAGCAGGAACAACAGCTGCCCGGAGTTGCCCTGCAACCTGGGGTCTTCGGCCTTCTGGACCCTGTCAATGTGAAGGTCTCTAAGGCTGGCTCTCAGCAAGCTGTTTCAGATTAGGAAATGTTATCTCCAATTAAGTGAGTCAGTAAAGCATTTCTGAATGACAATACACAGTGGATTGGATGGAGGGTTATCTAAACTTAATGTAATTATTACATGCGACTTTTGTCCTGAGGTGTTTGAGTGGATATGGTACAATTCAGATGATACTTGATTTGTGGTTTAGATATACATTTTTGCAATATAGTATTATTGATCTATTCCAAAAAAAGCATCACTGGTCCTTAATCAAACTTAGACCTCGGATCATCTTGTTCAGCACATTTTCTGTCCTGGAAAAAGAGAACCCTAGTCTTGGGGAAGGTGGTCCCTGGGGATAATATATATATAAAAGGGCTCATCTACCAATCTCTTACCAGGATGGAACCCAGAGACAGGTGTCTCATCCATATTTCCTTTACTGTCAATGTCACCTCTAGTGTGAAAATTCTCACTTGGGTTCCAAGAATAAATTATTACATGTGTTTACTTAAGTTCAATGTCCTGCTGAATCTGGGAAATAATTTTTGAAATTCATGAACCTCACATACAAGAACATAAAACATCTGTACTTCTTGACTTATCTGGTGGCACCTCCCAGGGATTCAGATATGAATGTTTGGGATGCCGCATCTGAGCACAGTCCTCACTGAGGTGCTTTGTTTATACAGTGGTCTTATTCCAAGTGCAGCTGCAGGAGTCGAACACAGGGATGGGGACGCCTTGGAGATTCCCTTTCTCCCCTACATTGTCTCTGTTTACTCTATCAGCTATGGTTACAAATGGAGCTGGATCCATCAGCCTCCAGGATAGGGGCTGGTGGGAACTGGGTATATCTATTGTGGGGGGACCAACTAAAACCCATCCTTCCTTGATTGGGTCACTATATAAGTAGACATGTCCAAGAATCAGTTCTCCCTGAAGCTAACTTCTGTGGTCTAATAGGTTGTGCGCAGCTATGTATTACTGTGCAAGGACAGAGTGAGGAGACCTCAGTTTAAGCCCATATACACACCTCCCTGCAGTGGGGCAGGAGAGAGATAGACAGAGGTGATATTCAGGACTATCAAGTATGCCCATGACCCACAAAGTGCAGGGTCCAATTCTGGAGCAGCTGCAGGAAGAAACAAGGAATAACCTCATTATCTGGTTAGAGGTTTATTCTCTTCACCAACACTCATCTCTGTCGAAGGTATCTCCTTATTATTTGTGCTTTAGTTTATACACACTCGCTGCAGGAAAAAAAGAAAGCCATGTCTCTGTTTATTTATTTATTTATTTATTTATTTTTTATTGTGATATTAAGGGGTACATTTAAGGGTTAGGTACACAAATATGTCTCATTCAGGCACCCTTGTTTGTAAGAAATGTCCCCCCATCCCCAGACAGGTATTTACTGCCAT
>CAUYQG010146838.1:0-10644 GCA_963574415.1 Tarsius wallacei | reverse complement strand
ACTAAAACACAAAAAAAAAAAAAAAAAAAAACAGTTTTAAATGCAACGAGCAAAAATTTGTATAACCCACATCAAGTCTACATTGGAAATTATCTGTTTTGTACTCCTGCAATCCTTCATATTTCATATTTATTCATCTTTAAATTATCATCTGGTCTATTTTTTCAGTACAGTAATTATTTAGCTGTAACTGATACACTTTTTAATAATTTTTTTTGTTTTTATACTAATAATTTAAATTTTCTTTTTTTAAAATTCATTTCTTTGTCAGAACTCTAAATTTGTGTTTGGAAACATTTAACACAGGGATAAACCAGTTCACCTTATTCTTCCCTCCACCTCTGGAGCAGAAACTGGACCTAGAAGACAAGGCTAAGGGGGCTTCCATCGTAGCCCGCCTGACTTTCGCTCTAGGGTCCCAGATGCCTTCAACTCCCTGTTGCCAGGTCCTAGGCAGCCTTGGAAACCTCTTTTTACATATCAGTTTATTTAACAAACTCTGTTTCGATGGTAATGCATTTAAATGTCTCTTCCATCTATGAACTTATTTGAAACGTATTTATTTTACTTTCTGCATCTAAAATTCCCACCATAAAGTGTTGTGGGGTTTAAATTTCCAGTTATTATTTTTGGTGCCTCCAGTTCATGATGATGTTTTGCTCTTATATGTTTTCTAACTGTGTGTACGTGGCAGGGAGGTGAGAGGGAGAGACAAGATAGATGGAAAGACGGAGAGACAGGGAGACAGAAAAATAGAGTTTTTATCTTTGAGGATCTTGAGTTTTCTGTATTGAGAGTTTTTTCTTTCAGGAAGAATTTGTTTTCTCTGGATAGAATTTAGCATTTTACTTCCTGTTAGCTGTCACACCCAAGAATTAGTCACATGTGTCCTTGAACATTTTTATATAAAGTTTTTTTTCCTAGCACATTGTTTTACTTGCTATTTATTTTTTGAGGTTTTTCAAGGGTGCCCGAGTATCTCCATTTCTATACTGCACCCTACAAAGATCTAAGGTCTCACCTCATCCTCCACATGGCTGTTGCCCGAGATCCCAGGTTACAGGAATTGTAACACCCCAACTAGCCAGAGCTGCACAGTTACAGCTCAGAGGACTTCTTTTATGTTCCATTGGTAACTTTCTTCAATTCTTTGCTAGCTCACTTCTGACTCCCAACTTTTTCCCCAGAAGGTAAAAATCTCAGGGATCAGTAAAGAAGTTGTTATCTTCCAAATTAGGATATATAGTTCCATTGTAACCCTTTCCGACCACTCCAAGAAATGAACTTTTTATAGAGATATTGCTATGGACTGTATGTCTGTGTTCCCCAAAGTTCACCTCTAATATGGTGGTAATAGGAGCTAGAACCCTTGGAAGGTGATTAGGGCATGTGTGTGTAGCCTTTATGCATGGAATTAGTGCCTTATTACAGGGATCTCAGAGAACTTTCCCCCATTTTTCACCATATGAGGATGCACCAAGAAGATGCACTAAGAAGTAGGAAGTGAGTCCTCACCAGAACCAGACCATGCAGGTACTCCAATCTCAGACAGCCAGTCTCCAACACCGTGAGGAGTAAGTTTCTATTGTTCAAGCCTCCCAGTCTATGTTATTTCTTAATACCCTGAACAGACAGACGGATATAAATACTGATTGAGTGATTACATATATGTATCCATGCAAATGACTCTTCACTCCTAAGCGTAATTTAAATGTGACTCCTCAGTTCTCTTAAACTCCCATAGGATACATAGTGTTTAGTTTTTTAAGAAATCAATAACAAATGCAATGCTCACACATACTGCCTGCAAAGGAGGCTGGCATATCTGAACTATTATTTCCAAGGGCAGAATTAAGATTTGACAAATATAGGTTATTACAGATAAATGTATTTATTTTAATTGTGTTTCAGATGATTCAGTAAGACCATGAACTGAAACTCTGGCAAGAAACACTAGAACATTCTCCATGTATTTGCTTGTATTTGTTAGCATGGGATTATTTCATAGTCTCCTCTGAGCCTTGCAAATACTCCTCTGATCAATGTTGATCTCTTGTGGTGTTAAAATGCATCTCAGATGATGTTTATAATCAGATGATGTTGGCTTTTAATGTCCAAAAGTCTATACAAAATCTATTGATGATCCCCAAATCCTATGCATCTTTATTGACAATTTAATTAAGTCTAGGCATCTTCAGTAGTATACTTGTGCCTTGAATGGGGTACTTATGCCCTGAATTGGATACTTGTATCCTGGATGGGATTCCTGTACCCTGGATGGAATACTTGCACCCTGGCTGTAGTACTTGTTCCCTGGATGGGGTACTTGCACTCTGGATGGGGTGCCTGTGCCCTGGATGGAATATTTGTACACTGGATAGGATATTTTTTTCCTGAATGGAATACCTACCCTGGATGGGGTACCTGTTCCCTGGATGGAATACCTGCACCATGGATGGGGTACCTGTTCCCTGGATGGGGTACTTGTACACTGGATGGGATAACTGTACCCTGGATAGAATACCTGTGTACTGGATGGGGTACCTGTTCCCTGGATGGCACATTTGCATTCTGGATGAGGTAACTGTGCTCTGGATGGGATACTTGTACACTGAATGGCATACCTGTTACATGAATGGAATACCTGTGCCCTGGATAGAACACTTGTGCCTTGGATTGGGAACTTGCACTCTGGATGAGGTACCAGTGCCCTAAATGGTGTACTTATAGACTAGATGGAATATTTGTTCCTTGGACAGAATACTTGTGCCCTGGATGGGGTACCTGTGACCTGAATTCAATACTTGCACCCTGGCTGTAGTACTTGTTCCCTGGATGGGGTACTTGCACTCTGGATGGGGTACCTGTGCTCTGGATGGAATACATGTGCCCTGAATTGGAGTATCTGTCTCCTGTATGAAATACCTGCACCTTGGATGGGGCACCTGTTCCGTAAATGAAATTCCTGCACCCTCGATAGAATGTGTGCACTCTCGATGGGGGACCTGTCCCCTGCATAGAATATCTGTACCCTGGATGGAATATCTGTGCCCTGGATGGAGTACCTGTATCCTGGATGGGTTGCCTGTGCCTTAAATGGGGTACTTGCAACCTTGATGGGGTACTTGTACCCTGGATGGTATACCTGTTCCCTGGATAGAATACCTGTGCCCAGGATGAGGTACTTGTGTCCTAAATGGGGTATTGGCACCCTGGATGGGGTAGCTGTGCCATAGAGTTTTGTGGTATGCTAGAAGATCTGCATAAACATATTCTGAAAATGCCTTCTGAAGAAGAAAAAGAATGGTATTTCTAATAAAAAATGTATTACAAGTATTAATGAATGATAGGAGAAACTTCAAATAAATTGACACTTCTATTTATGTATTCAGACCACCAAATCTCAGAGTGATTTGTCTAATCCTGTAACAGGACTTTAAAGAAAACATGTCAAGCCAGGTTTGGTGGCTCACACCTATAATCCTAGCACTTTGGGAGGCAGAGGCAAGAGGATTGCCTGAGCCCAGGAGTTCAAGAACAACATGGTCAAATTGGCGAGAACTTGTCTGTACACTAAATGCGAAAATTAGCCAGGCATGGTGGTGCACACTTGTAGTTCCAGCTACTTGGAAAGCTAAGGTGAAGGATCACCTGAGCCCTGCAGGCCGAGACTGTGGTAGCTGTGATCATGCCTGCACTCCAGCCTGGGCGACAGAGACTCCAACTCAAAAGAAAAGAAAAATTTCAGAAATAGTCATCTAATTAAGTCTATTCTATTATTCTAGATAAAGAACTTCTTATTTTTATAATATCAAGTTAGACATTGTGAAATCAGCTTATAATGTTAAACCTTGTCCCTTATAAAGCAGCAAATAATTTTTATTTTTGTACTTTCAATGCAATTGTAAGTGATATGTACTATGCGAGTTATGGATATATTCTGACACAATATAGCATTGCTTCATGAAAAATAAATGTTTCATTCTGAAAAGTAGGGTGGTTTTTGAAATGTCAACATCAAAACTAAGTTTTGCAAACAGCTTTGACTTATTAAGGTTAAGAGCATATTAATTCTCAGTTTTTATTAGCGAGCACAGTGTTTCTCATTATTAAATGTTTAAACTCATAGCCACAATTTTCCTATTATTGTTTGCTTTTTAACTTAGAAACACATAATCGATCATATTGGAATTTTTATTTCATTTTGTTTCAGTTTCTTGCTGGAATAAAAAGTTCTGGAAATTCAATACTTTTGTGATACAAAAACTTTAGTTAAAAGTTGTCTTTGTTGTGTTTCTATTTCAAACCCACTGAGCCCAAATATATTTTCACAGGCACAGATTTCAAAGACAAGAGACTTTATGCTTATCATAAGTTTCTTGCATTTTGTTTCCACTGGTTCTTACAGTCTTTTATTTAAGATACTTTTGAGTTGTTGGTATATGCAGCACATTTCTAGACATTATGAGGTTCCAAAGGTAGCAGTGTAGACAAACAATCAGACAAATAAGCACAAGGCTGAAGTATCTGCATGGGCGTCATGACATGAGGCAGGGATACAGTTACTGACTTGGATCATGAAAGGACTTTGGAAATAGCTTTTCTCAATCTTGTTCTAGAACAAAAACAGCTAGTATTTGTTAAAATAAAGTTACATAATACATGCAAAAAACATGACATAAATGAGAAATTTAAATCGTGAGAAAGAAATGTGAGAGAACAGGAATTTAGGTTTTTGTTTTCCCACAATAGTAGGAAATTGGTTCGAAAGACATAAATCATGGTAGTCTCCAGTGGCATAAGTACAACTTTGTATAGTTCTAGATAATCCATTGAAAACTATTAAGTTATTGAATGATTATATTGGAAAGGATCCAATTGCTGCAGCATCAGTTGAATGACAGCTTATTTTGTATATGCCCAAAACTGACTTAAATCTAAACAAATAAATAAATATATGAATAAATATATAAAATATATAAACATATAAAAATAAATAGATATATGTATCCAACCCATTTCCCTCCCCTGGCAGTTTCCCACTACTGCCAATCCCTTTCTTATAGTATTATGATAATTGTTCAACATCCACAAAAATATATCTTTCCTTGGAAAAAAAATGTCAACTGTGGTTCCTAAATATGTATTTATCAACAAGCCCATTTCTTACTTTGTCTTCTCTTTAAAAAGAAATGCAGCAAGAGGAGTCACTTTTTAAACATTGAGAATCTTTTCTGAATTTGTGAACCTTTTAAAAAGTCATTTAAAAATTATTGTATGAGCCGGGCTCAGTGGCTCAGCCTGTAATCCCGCGCCTTTGGGAGGCTGAGGTGAGTGGATTGCCTGAGCCTGCGGGTTCGAGACCCGCCTGGGCAAGTGAGACCTCATCTCTACAATAAATCAAAAATTAGCCGGGTGTGGTAGCGCACGCCTGTAGTTCCAGCTACTTGGAAGGCTGAGGCGGAAGGATCGCCAGAGCCCAGCAGGTCGAGGCTGCGGTGGCCGGGAGCGGCCATTGCACTCCAGTCTGGGCGACAGAGTGAGACTCCAACTCAAAAAAAAAAAAAAATTATTGTATGTGTCTGTATCACAACAACCCTTGTGTTGCTTTCCTAAGACCATATATACTTCCCTCACTCACACCTGCCTCACCAACACAAGCTCCATCCCTAAACTTGGGCAACCAAATGTGGATTCTCCATTTATATAATCTTATTCTCTCCATAATGCCAAATAACTAGAAACATTGGAGTATGTAATCTTTTAGAATTAACTTTTTTTCTCATTCATTAAGATTTCTTGAACATTTTTCCAAATCGTTGTGTATATTCAGGAACACCTATGTTCCCATAAAACCTTATACACAAATGTTTATAGGAGCGTTATTTGTAATAGACCCAAACTGGAAACAAATCAGATATCATTTAATAGATAAATTGTTTTAAAAAATGTTAACAAAAAAACTTTAGTACATTCATATCATGAAATACAAATCAGTGGTATAAGTGAATTGATCATTGATAAATTCTCTAACTTTTAACTTATTTTTGTCTTTATACTAGAAGAGTGTTTGTTTCAGACAGCAGACAGTTCAGTCTCGCTTCTCTATTCAATCTGGCAATCTGCAATTTAGATGGAAAATGTTCACGATTTGCATTTTCTATGCTTATTGATATGGTTATGTTAAATGCATCTTCTTGTAAAATGCATTTGTTTCATCTATTCTTTGGTCTCCCTTTCTGTTTTTTTTTTCTCTATGTTCTACTGGATTGCATAAATCTTTTATATGATGATCTCTCTTGTCTTTTGTTGTCTTTTTAGTTGTGACACACTGTTAGGATTTTTTGTGTTTTTCCTAGCATTGGTTGTATACATCTTTGGCTTATCATAGAGTATCTTCAAATGCAATCTTTCCACCTCAAAGATAATTAATGAACTTTGCAATAGTGTTCCTCTAGCTCTCCCCCTCGATCTTTGTGCTATTTTTAAGACATTTTAATGTTACATGTGTTAAAATCCCTACTATATTATTACCTTTGTGTTAAAAAATCAATTTATTTTTAATTGAAACTTAAATAATAAAACAAGTTATGTTAAAAATATTGTCTATTAAACACATTATTTTTAATATTTTAATTTTAAATAATATTATTAAATAGTAAAATATATTTGCTCATAGAATTATGATTTTTATATATTTTCATTCCTTTTTGCATACTCATGTTTCCTCTATTATCATTCTCCTTCTACACAGAAGCGTTAACATTTTTCATAGTATGAGTGATAAAATAGTGTTGATAATATAATTCAACTTTGCATGCCTGAATCAGTCTTAATGTGACCTTTGTTTTTTAAAGATACCTTTACTAGGTATAAAATTTCAAGCTGATGGTGGCATCCAGTTAAGACTTTACAGATGTAGAGATATCTACTACACTCTCTGTCTTTGATGCACATTTTAAAAATCAATTTTTCTCTTACTGCTTATAAGAATTTATTTTTTGATTTTGAGTCGTTTAATTAAGATATGAGTTGACGTTTTTGTTGCTTGAGGCTTATAAAACTTCTTGGATCTGAAGGCTCATAGTTTTATCCAATTTGGAAAATGTTTTGCAATAATTTCTTCAAATATTTATCTCCCCTTACCTACCTTTAAGGACTCAAATTACCTGGATGTTGACTTTGTAATGTTGTTCCACGTATCATTGATCCTACGATATTTTGGAAATTACTATTTTTCCTCTGTATGTCTCAGCTTGGTTTTGCTATGCCTTCAGTTTGCTAGTCTTTATTTTTTATTTTCTGTTTAGTCTTTCATCTAGCACATTGTTTTTCTTTGACATATTTTTCATCTGTATCATATCTTCAGGTCTTCATTTGACTCTTTTAAGCATATGTAAGAGTTATCATTGTTTTAATGTACTTTTCTGCTATTTATAAGATCTTTGTCATTTCTTGATCTTTTTGGATGGAATGTTTTTACATAGTGTTATGGGTCATAGTTTCCTGCTCATTTACTGGCCTCACCATCTTTGATTGGATGCTAAACAATTAAAAGTTTACCATTTTGAGTTCTAGATATCTTTATATTGCTACATAAAATATACTATCTCTTATTTCACTTACTGTGTACTTTATAACTGCCATTATATTTTTAAACTAAATATTTTATGCAAGAACCTGTATTTTTGTTTCCTCAATTTTATTCACATTTTATTATATTTTCTTGTATCTACTAAAGTATTTTTAGATATTAAAATCCTTGCCTTGTTCTATTACTTTTGTTGCTGATGAGATGTTAATCTTTTTGTTGTTTCATTGAAATGCCCACGCTTCTCAACTTAATATTTATTTTGGTCTTGAATCAGTTATCCTCCAAATGTTCTGGGAGATAATATGCATAACATACACCAGTAAGCCCCTCCTTGTGTTTGGAAAGACACAGGTTTTAGGATGCAGAGTATCAGGCACAGAGAATTACTCTGTACAGAATTTCAAACTAGCTGCATAAGAAGAAGCAACAATAGAACGAGACACAACTTAAATGCTAATAAATCAGCTATGAAGTTTGAAAGGAAAGTGTTGATAAACTGAAATCTATCTGACCTCATCTGCTTATCTAGGATCATTGTCTACAAAGGGTTTCTAAGCTAACCCAATTCTACTTTGAGTCCTGCTCCATAAGTCTAAACCTCAGTTGCTTCAGATATAAGTGCCAGGGGAAAGGAAGCAAATTCAGATCTCCTACATACATGTCCTATTAGTAGTCTCTCACAGTTGTGCCTGGCCAATTCCTTCCCTATGCAAAATTCACCTTCCATTATGGGCACATCCATTAAAAGCAGATCCTTTTGGTTAGTGGAGTTTTGCTATGTTCTTGGTTTTGCTCAGCATTTCTTGAAATTAATTGCAAGAAAGAAGCCAGCAGTCATGGAACTTGAACCTCTTAGTGTCTACTTAACCTTACCAGTCAACTGTATCTGTTATCTATGGACCCAATGCTGGTGCTAAAGCCAATCACCCGAAACTCAGCGACTTGAAATGATTATAATTTATTGTCATGGATCTGTGTTTTGGCACAGGGTCAGCATGTGGTATCTGTATTTCTGCTCATCCTGGCTGGGATAACTCATGGATCTGTGATCAGCTAAGGGTTGAATGATCTTGGCTAGATTCAGTTGGGGGTAAACTTTGCCCCTTCCTCCTCACAGTGAGAGAACATTGATATGGTAAATGGAAAAGTGAGTATGTGCACGAAGACTGGACAAACAATGCAAACTACTATATCCATGGACTGCTGACTTAGTCTGTTTGGGCTGCTACAACAGAATATCATGAACTAGTTGGCTTATAAACAACCAAAACTTATTTCTCACTGTTCTGGGGATTGAGAACTCCATGAGACGCCAGTGGATTTGAGGTCTGGTGAGTGTCCGCTTTCTGGTTTTTAGGTGGTGCCTTGCTGTGTCCTCACATGGCTGAAGGGGGGCAAGTTATCTGGAGACTCTTTTATAAAGGAACTAATCTCATCATGGGGACTCTGCTCTCATGAAACAATCTCCTCCCTAAGGTTCTACCTCCTAATAGCATCATCTTAGGGGTTATGATTTCAAACTATAAATTTTGAGGAACACGCACATTCAGACTATAACAACTATTTCCTAATGATTTCCTCAGAATTTGGGACTCAATATATTTTGAGTTTTTTTCCCTTTCTTTTTCTTTTATTTCTGAGTCTTCACCCATTTCAAGAGATTTTATTCTTGCAGAACATTTGCTAATGAATTTAATTTTCTCTTCTTCAATCATCCTTTACAATAAGTAAATTTACAATGTGAATCCTTTGTTAAATGTCCAATAATAATTCCAGAAGGAAGAAAGTAAAGTTATTTCAGAGATGCTATGCTTTTCTATACTGATCACCTAAAACTCATCTTTTTTTTTGTTTTTGAGTTGGAGTCTTACTCTGTTGCTCAGACTAGAGTGCAGTGGCCGCTCCCAGCCACCCTCGACCTGCTGAGTTTCCACCTCAGCCTTCCAAGTAGCTGGAACTACAGGTGCGCGCTACCATGCCCCACTAATTTTTTGATTTATTGTAGAGATGAGGTCTCGCCAAGTTGTCCAGGTGGTCTTGAACCCACGGGCTCAGGCAATCCACTCACCTCAGCCTCCTAAAGCACGGGATTACAGGCTGAACCACCGAGCCCGGCAAATTCATCTTTTTAATAGCCTTACTATGATGTTGATCCTGGGAAAAAACCTAGAATATCTTTAGAAATATAGTTGACCTAAGAATAAAACAGACCAAATCTAAGGTCAGGTGGCTGAGATTGGTCATAAAGGCTGTGCTACACACTGGAGCTTAGTGACCAATACTCAACTTCTGTCCAGGTTTGTCAATTAAAATTCTAACATTTACTTGACAGTAGAAAAAGTGTGTTCTTATTGTATTGACAGCCCATGTTTCTGGGCTACTATGGAAAATGAAAAATATTTAAAAGTAAAACAAAAAAAGAATGTCTCCATCTATGCTATCATACAACATTGGCCAACAGTTTAAATTCTACCTAAAATGTATCTGTTCAATCAGAAGAAAATGAAAGGTCAATGATATTCCTAGGAACGACTCTCTATTCACCCCAAACTCTCTCTCTCTCACAGGTCCATATCCACTCTCACAATATTCTACCAGTGCAAGCTTCACCCTCATAGAATTCGGCCTAAGAGTTTTAAGAATTTCTGATTATTACTGGTTGTGGTGGCTAAACAAACCCATCCACATTGTAGTATTTTGTGAAGATAAATACGGGTGTATGCTGGTATGTTGACTGTATTCATTTTATTCCACCCATCACCAATTTATGAAGGACAAGGATAAGTAAACATTGCCAAGTACCTAAGTTGCTTTATTCAGAGCTTCTAACTGACATTTGTCCTTTTTTACCCAACTGAAGTGAACTGAGTAATTTCTAAGAAATACTGAAGTTCCATTTCTTTTTTTTTTTTTTTTTGTTTGTTTGTTTTTTTTGAGTTGGTGTCTCACTCCGTCGCCCAGACTGGAGTGCAGTGGCCGCTCCCGGCCACCGCAGCCTCGACCTGCTGGGCTCCGGCGATCCTTCCACCTCAGCCTTCCAAGTAGCTGGA